>PVKP010001501.1:107877-144482 GCA_004027715.1 Plecturocebus donacophilus | reverse complement strand
TCCTTTTTTAAAAAAAAAAAAAAAAAAAAAGAGGTTTGGAGTTCAAGACCAGCCTTACCAACATAGTGAAACCCTGTCTCTACTAAAAAATACAAAAATTAGCTGGGCATGGTGGCACGTGCCTCTGAAGTCCCAGGTACTTGGGAGTCTGAAGCAGGAGAATTGCTTGAACCTGGGAGTTGGGGTTGCAGTGAGCCGAGATCATGCCACTGGGCAACAGAGTGAGACTTAGACTGGAAAAAAGAAAGATAGGAAGTTATTCATTGTGTTAATGGCTTAAGCAAGTCTTATTATCAAATTCATGTGTCTTCCTAATCCATTAGACTGAAGAAAAATTCTATACTACGATGCTACTGCGTGTGTTTTCTGTAGCAGAGTTGTTACAGTGTAAAACTGTTTCCGGTCTGTGATGAAATACGTATAGTTGACCCTTGAAAAAGGCAAGGGTAGCTAGGCATGGTGGGTCACGCTTGTAATTCCAGCACTTTGGTGGGCTGAGGCCAGTGGGTCACCTGACGTTGGGAGTTTGAGACCAGCTTGGCCAACATGGTGTGAAACCCTGTCTCTACTAAAAATAGAAAAAGTCAGGCATGGTGGCTCATACCTGTAATCCCAGCTACTAGAGAGGCTGAGGCAGGAAAATTGCTTGATCCCAGAAGGCGGAGGTTGCCGTGAGCTGAGATTGTGTCACTGCACTTCAGCCTGGGTGACAGAACAAGACTCCCTCTCAAAAAAAGAAAGAGAAAGAAAAAGGGTTAGGGTCACTGATCTTCCACACAGTCAAAATTCTACATGTAACTTTTGACTCCCCCAAAACTGAATTCTTAATAGTTTACTGTTGACTGGAAGCCTTACCAATAACAAACAGTCGAATCATCACATTTTAATGTTATTTATAGTGTATACTATATTCTTAAAATAACATGAGCTATGGAAAAGAAAGTGTTACTAAGAAAATAATAAAGAAAAGAAAATGTAGTTATTATTCATTAATAGATCATCATAAAGGTTTTCATACTCACTGTCCTTCACATTGAGTAGTCTGAGGAGGAAGAGGAAGGGTTAGTTTTACATCTTGGTGACAGAGGTGGAAAAAATCCACATATGAGTGGACCCACACAGTTCAAACCTGTGTTGTTTAGGGGTTAACTGTATAGAAAATAAGAGTAAATATTGAGAAATTTCTACTGCAAGTTGGTTAAACTGAATCTAACATTAAAAAACTTAAATTTTACGTGTATTTAGTTTTTCTAGTAATTTATTGTATTTATTAAAGTATCAGTCTGTGAGGGACTGTAACAGTGTATCCTTCACCATAGATAATTTGAAATGCACTGCTCTGGTATGATCTGAAATTTCCTGATAGAGAACTGGATCCTTTCTGACTGCCCTGAGATTTGGCACATATGAACTGTAGTTGTGCTATTTGATTTTAAAGTTTGCATTTAAAAATTTCAACTATTGTAATAGAGAAAAAAGATTAAACATTCCTTTTCTTTTGGAGTCTAGGGGACTCTTTTCCCATTGTATGGAATGTTTTGTTGTATGAAATTTACAGATTCGGGAAGAGGACAAAGATCCAGTCTACTTGTACTTTGAAAGTATGATGACTTGTGCTCGAGTTCGAGTATATGAGCGAAAAAAAGAGGACCAGAGACAACTATCCTCTTCCTCCTCCCCATCTCCATCATTTCAGCAGCAGAGTTCATGTCATTCTAGCCCTGAGAACCATAATAATGCAAAGGTGAGTTTCTTGTTCCATAGTTTCTTTTTAACTTCCAATTCCCTGTTTTTGGTACTAAGATTTGCATTATGCTGGGTGTGGTGGCTCACGCCTGTAATCCTAGCACTTTGGGAGGCTGAGGTGGGTGGATCACCTGAGGTCAGGAGTTCAAAAACCAGCCTGGCCATCATGGTGAAATCCCATCTTTTAAAAAAAATAAATAAATAAAATAAAGAAAAATAAGATTTCCATTTCTATCAGAATAATTAATTTACTAATTATCCTACAGGACAGGTCAGAGAAGGCACATGTGACATGTATATCAGTTTATTTCTCTGTGTACCTATTGTTTGGTATGTCTCTTAGGGTTATTACAGGTGTTATTCTTTCTTGGTTAGGTGCGGTGGCTCACGCTTCTAATCGCAGCACTTTGGGAGGCAGAGACAGGCGGATCAGTTGAGCCCAGGAGTTCGAGACCAGCCTGGGCAACATGGCAAAACCCTATCTTTACTAAAAATACAAAAAAAAAAAAAAAAAAAATTAGCTGGGCCTGGTGCTGCATGCATGTAATCCCAGCTTCTTGGGGCACTGAGGAAAAAGAATTGCTTGAACCTGGGAGGCGGAGGTTGGAGGTTGCAGTGAACTGCAATCATGCCACTGGTACTTCAGTTTAGGTGACAGTGAGACTCTGTCTCAAAAAAAAAAATTATTCTTTCTTTTCTTTCTTTCTTCTTATTTTTTTTTTGTTATGATAATCTTTTATTTATTTTAGAGACATAGGTTTGTTCTTGTTGCCCAGGCTGGAGTACAGTGGTGCAGTCTCATCTCTGTGCAACCTCCGCCTCCTGGGTTCAAGTGATTGACCTGCCTCAGCCTGCCGAGAAGCTGGGATTACAGGCGCCTGCCACCACATCCGGCTAATTTTTTGTATTTTTTTGTAGAGATGGGGTTTCATCATGTTGGCCAGGCTGGCCTTGAATTCCTGACCTCAGATGATCAGCCTGCCTAGGCCACCCAAAGTGCTGGGATTATAGGTGTGAGCCACTGCACCCAGCCGCATTTGTACCCAGCACTTTGGGAGGCTGAGGCGAGCTAATGACCTGAGGTCAGGAGTTTGAGACCAGCCTGGCCAACATGGTGAAACCCTGTCTCTACTAAAAATACAAAATGTTAGCCAGATGTGGTGGTGGGCACCTGTAATCTCAGCTACTCAGGACGCTGAGGCAGGAGAATCACTTGAACCTGGAAGGTGGAGGTTGCACTGAGCCGAGACTATGTTATAAGTCATGTATTAGTGATTATTTTGCAGAGATAAAGAGAATAATATTGTCTTTAAATGAAGAGGAAAAACAAAGGACGTCAACCAATTTTCTATCCTGCGTTTTTCATTGCCTGGAAAATTGAAAGACATTCATAAAGGCAGCATTAATGCTAGTTCTTCTTAAAAGCTCTTGTATTTTAAAACAGAATAAGGATGACAATAATTTATTTTATTTTATTTTTGAGATGGAGTTTTGCTTTGTTGCCCAGGCTGGAGTGCAGTGGCATGAGTTCGGCTCGCTGCAGGCTCTGCCTCCCAGGTTCCAGAAATTTTCCTACCTCAGCTTCCCGAGTAGCTGGGATTACAGCAGCACTCCACCACACCCAGCTAATTTTATAAGTTTTATTTCAGATCTCATGATAAGTAAAAACTTTATTACCTGTATTAAAAAATTATGTGGTTAAGCCAGGAGAATATCTATGTATCTATGAGGAAAAATTTTTAATTGCCTTTTTAGTATATTTTTAAATACTCTCATAACAATTTTAACAATTTTAATAAAAACTTTAAACTTAATGAGATAGAAGGAAAGAAAGAGCATCAAGTTTTTAAAGTAGTTAATGTACTACTTTAAGTTTATGTTATATCATTTTGGATAAAAAACTTCTCTATTTTCCCAGCTTTCAGAAGGTAAGTTTGAGTGAAGCTTTCAGGGACACCCTATTCTCCTGTTTGTTTAAAATACCCATGAATGAATTTTTAAAAGGTAAACTTTTATGAATAAAGACACAAGAAATTAGTTTTTCAAAGTAAAGTTATTCATAGCGTATAATCCTAATTATCTATGCCATTTGATCCCAGTACCTACTGAAACTTGGTTGATGGTAAGATCATTTTCTCAATTTTAAGAAATGGGATTAGGTTTCTCTCAAACATGTAGAGAGGCAGAACACTTGAGAAGTAATAACACTAATAAGAGTTTCTTGTCCTACTGCCACTGGGCAATTACACATTCTCCCGTTTGATCTTACTACTGTTTACTATGTGTCAAGTAGTGTGCCAGTGTGCTGTGCAATTATATGTACTACATATTTTACCATATCAGTTTGGTGATATTATTCCTGTTGCACACATGAGGCAAGAAGGCTTAAGTTATATTGCTAGCAAGCAGTAGAGCCAGGATTTAAGACTGAGTATACTTGACACCAAAGGTTTTTGTTTTTGTTTTTAAAGAAAAAGGCCCCCAAATCCATTTTGTTAACCTTACTGTATACTGTGAAACCTGAAAGACTCAATCCGACATTTGCTTGAGCTGCATAATGCTATCTAAGTGGTTATATCCTCTGCTAATGTAAGAGCTGATAAATTTTTAGATGACCAAGTGTACACTTACTTATTGTGAGGTAGGTGGGAGGTATTTTAGTCCTTCATTATAATATGCAGTTGTTACGGCATTTAAGTTTCTCATGTCTTGCTTCTGTGATTTCAGCTTTTATTTATCATTGCTATTGTAATGGTAACTGTATATGGAGCTATCCCAAATTCTTTTAAATTTGCTGTTTATCCTCTGTGGCCTGTCTAGGGAGACATTCTACTTTATGTAAAATGCTTAGGTTAGCATGTGCCTGGTATGTTTTAAGTATCCTGTAAACACTAGCTTTCATTATTATCTGCCCAGAACAAAATCTGCTATTAATACATCAACTACATAGATTAAACGGAAACTGCCATTATCCTACAGCTCTTGCCTCCTTGGCAACAGTGTTCTGAGTCATAGGGTGGTGTCTGACCCAAGACGAACCATTCAAATTCCTAAGGATTTTAAAAATTGGAACTAAGTGCTGCTCTGCTTTGTCTATGGAGTAGCTATTTTTTTTTTATTCCTGTGCTTTCTTTTTTTTTTTTTTTTTTTTTTTTTTTTTTTTTTTTTTTAGATGGAGTCTCGCTCAGTCACCAAGGCTGAATTGGTGTAGTGGCGCGATCTTGGCTCACTGCAACCACTGTCTCTTGGGTTCAAGCGATTCTCCCATCACAGTCTCCTGAGTAGCTGAGATTACAGGCACCTGCCATCATGTCTTGCTAATTTTTGTATTTTAGTAGAGACGGGGTTTCACCATATTGGCCAGGCTGGTCTTGAACTCCTGACCTCATTTGATCTGTCCACCTTGGCCTCCCAAAGTGCTGGGATTACAGGTGTGAGCCATCATGCCTGGCCTATTCCTCTGCTTTCTTAATACACTTGCTTTCACTTAAAAAAATTGGAACTAAGGAAAGAGGATGGTCTCTCCTGATTAGTGAAAGTGGAATGGTAAAAGAGTTTAGGTGGCAATGTTTCCAACTCATGTAGGAAGCTGGCATGAGAAACTGAGGCACACATTCACAGATAATTTAAAGAGTAAGTTCTGATTTCAGTTACCCTTGTAGTTAGGCTTTACCTCTGCCCCTTCCATGGTTCAGCTGATGGCTGGGGGCTCCACCTTCACCTGTACTGCCACCTCAACATCAGTGGTGACTACCTAGCAGACCACTACAGGTATAAATCAGCAGTTTTCTTTTAAACAGCAATTTGTTAATAACAACAAAAAAAAATTTTAATGTGCATATCTTTTTGACCCTAAATTTTAAGTATACATGGCAGGTTGGTATATAGAAATACTAGCATGAGGGCACAAAGATGTGTATGTGTATGTGTATTTACTCAAACATACACATATGTAAGGCTGTTCAGTGCCCTATTGTCCTTAATAATGAAAACTTGGAGGCAGAATTCCTGTTAATGGAGGATTTGATAAATAAATTAAAATGTATTGTTTTTTCTGACCTTGGAGTAATTTTTAAGAATTCTGGTTTTAATTATTTATCTGTAATTGTTAGGGTGTGTATCTTTCCACGTTGGCAAATTTTCTTTTCTTTTCTTTCTTTTTTCTTTTTTTTTGGAGATAGGGTCTAACTCTGCCGCCCAGGCTGGAGTGTAGTGGCATGATCTTGGCTCAGGTGTGTGCCACCAGTCGCGGCTAAGTTTTTGTATTTTTGTAGAGTTGGGGTTTTGCACTCCTGGGCTCAAGTGATTTGCCCACCTCTGCCTCTCAGAATGCTGAGATGACAGGCATGAACCACTGAGGCGGCCTTGGTGAATTTTCTGAATAACTGCCGTTTGTTTTATTAAACAGTAAATATATTTACTTCTTTACTATAAAGTACAATGTGAATTGTTTTCTTGATGAGTCAGTCACTATCAAGGATATTAGGGAGCAAAACTACTTGTTTTTGCCCAAGGTTTTATATGATAGTAATGTAGCTGTGCATGTGGATTGAAGCTGTTGACATTTTAATCATTCTAATAATTCTAATAATTTAAACTTCTGAGAGAGATTTAGCGCTTGTGTCAAAGTTTCTGTGAGTACTGAATATATATTAAAGTATTTTTGTGTTACTGTCTCCTTCAGGAACCTGATTCTGAACAGCAGCCCTTAAAACAGCTCACCTGTGACTCGGAGGATGATTCTGGTAAACTACAAGGTCAGAATGAAAACTAGATCTTAATATTTTATAGAAATTATTTAGGTCTAGATTATATTAATGGGAGAAAACCCAAACCATCAATTCAGAATATGTCTGCCTACCCTATTTCAAACTTATACCAAAAACAGGGACAATAAGTAAAAGGTTTTTTTCCCCATTATTTGGTCTGTTAACACTCCTGCTGTCAAAAATAAAACTCATTCATGTTGATATAGCATGTTGTTGCAAGAGACATTTAGGATGAGGTCAGTGAATTTTTTTTTAACCTCTTTCCAACCCCCAGCAATATTGGCATCATTAGCTATTGGTCCTCCATAACTGCCACCTTTGGGGAAATCTAAAGGGAGAAAGGAAGGAATATTACTGTGATTTATCTAGCAGAGGCTACTGCCAGAATTACGTTGATGAGAGATAGTGGTCAGGGAGTTACCTATTTGATTTTGGTTATGCTTCCTAAGACTTCTGACATTTAAGCAGCAGGGCTTAACTTTTCAAAAGAAGTCATGGTACATACAAATAACGTTAATGTTTCTATAGCACATTGAGGTAAGTGGAGGAGGTTGCTGGGGTGGAGGGAATCTGGCTGAGAACATGAGCACCCTGAGAGGATTATTGGGGGCCCTTGACATACAAGTACACTCATTGGGCAGCTGTGCTCAAGAAATCTAGGAGTCTAGTGAAATACATATCTAGTGTACATGTTGCCATGAATGGAATACTTTGGGGAGCTGAGTGATCTACATACAATGTAGAAATGGAGCAGTCATATCTAGAGGCACAGAAGTAATTCAGAAGTATTTGCAGTAGAAATTAGAGGTATAGTGCACTTAAAATCAGAATGCTGTTTTTCTTGCTGTTCTTTTGGATTGACTCTAATGTTCACATGCTTCAAACATCTTGCAAATAGCCTCACTTTCCCTGTATGGATAGCAACATAGTAATCTATACCAGTGAAGCTTAACCTTGGTTGTAGGTCATGCTTTTTTGCAAGCTAACCTCTAATGTAATAATTGTGGCATTTAGAGCAGTTTTAAGGGAACTCTATTAAAGTCCATTCGGCGGGATAATTAGGACTATTGTAGTCTGATTGTCTGGAATTTTTCTTACTGGAAAACTCCCAAATTGTGAAAGTTAATACATTTTAAGTTGCTACTGTGAAAGAACATGAGAATGTGACAGTTTTTTTCAGAGTTCCATACAAAATGCTGTGATACAGAAATAATCTTTCAACTTTTTATTTATTATTATTTCTCATCAGAAAAGAGCTGGAAGTCTTCCTGCAATGAAGGGGAATCCTCTTCTACTTCTTATATGCATCAGCGGTCACCTGGTGGTCCCACCAAACTGATTGAGATCATCTCAGACTGCAACTGGGAGGAGGATCGGAACAAGATTTTGAGCATCTTATCCCAGCACATCAATAGCAACATGCCACAATCACTTAAGGTGGGCAGCTTCATCATTGAGTTGGCTTCTCAGCGAAAGAGCCGGGGTGAGAAGAACCCTCCTGTTTATTCTTCTCGTGTGAAAATCTCTATGCCATCATGTCAAGACCAAGATGATATGGCTGAGAAATCTGGATCAGAGACTCCTGATGGTCCATTGTCCCCTGGGAAAATGGAGGATGTCTCTCCTGTGCAGACAGATGCCCTGGATTCAGTGAGGGAGAGCTTACATGGAGGCAAAGGTCTGCCTTTTTATGCAGGGCTTTCTCCTGCAGGGAAGCTTGTGGCCTATAAACGTAAACCCAGTTCAAGTACATCTGGGCTTATCCAGGTGAGAATTATCTTTAATCTGGGTATAGCACCTTTTTATATGTAGGTAGTATCATGATTTTTCAGAGTCCTTTATGGGCCCGGTATCCTTTATCTTTATGTTTTCTGGGAACTGGGTGACAAAATTATCTCTTTTTGTAATAGGCCTAGGTTAGATGTATACCTAGAGTGAATTTTTGTCACATTTACGAACAGAAATGTAGAGCCTTGTATTAGTTTATAATTTTCTTTCTTACCTTCCCAGAAAGTTGCTCTTCATAAACTTTATTGCCTGGGGCTCTAGTGATACTTTGACAATCAAGAAAGGATAGTTAGGGATTTAATCTAGCTCTTGGAATTTATTATTAACGGATAGCTTTCAAAACAAAATTGTGGTTAGAATGGTAGGTATAAGGGGAAGATGAAATTGACTTTAGATAGGCAGTATATGTTTAGAAACTTGGGGAAATTTTTATTTCATTTTTAAAAAATTTATTTATTTGTCAGAGTCTTGCTCTGTTGTTGAGGTTGGAGTGCAGTGGCACAATATTGGCTCACTGCAACCTCTGCCTCCTAGATTCAAGCGATTCTTTGTGCCTCAGCCTCCCAAGTAGCTGGGATTACAGGTGTGTGACACCACACCCAGCTAATTGTGTGTGTGTGTGTGTGTGTGTGTGTGTGTGTGTGTGTGTGTGTGTGTGTGTTTGGTAGAGATGGGCTTTTACTATGTTGCCTAGGCTGGTTTGGTATTTCTGAACTCAGGTGATCCACTCACCTTGGCCTCCCAAAGTGCTAGGATTACAGGCATGAGCAACCATGTACGGCTGAAAATTTTAATTTAGTAAGGTGTTATTTAAATATATAAGTAAAAATTGAGCCATATTTACTTAATTATATTTTTTCTTTATTTGATTCATAGGGGTTTTGTCAGTGTAATCGTTGTTGTAGGACAAATATTTCTATCCTTGATATTTAGTAATTCAGGTAGGTTATATTAGTAAAATTATACTGGCATCTGGAAAATTTGAAAAGAGAAGTTCTGAATTAGTGTGAGTCACAGTCAAAAAGGTTTTTCTAGCTGGGCGTGGTGGCTCACGCCTGTAATCCCAGCACTTTGAGAGGCCGAGGCAGGCTGATCACCTGAGGTCAGGAGTTCGAGACCAACATGTGTGGCCAACATGGCTAAACCCTGTCTCTACTAAAAATACAAAAATTAGCCAGGTGTGGTGGTGCACGCCTATAATCCCAGTTTCTTGGGAGGCTGAGGCAGGAGAATCACTTGAACCTGGGAGGTGGAAGTTGCAATGAGCCGAGCTTGTGCCATTGCACTCCAGCCTGGGCGACCGAGTGAGACTTGTGCTCACACACACAAAAATGCATTTTTGTATTAGAGTAGTAAATGTGTGGAAATGTCTGATATTACTGCAAGGTTAACTTGACTTTCAATAGATTGGCTGCTTTTAAGTTA
Source organism: Plecturocebus donacophilus (assembly GCA_004027715.1). NCBI lineage: Eukaryota > Metazoa > Chordata > Mammalia > Primates > Pitheciidae > Plecturocebus > Plecturocebus donacophilus. Next base: position 134,754 of record PVKP010001501.1, on the reverse strand, counting down.
CTAAGGACTTCTCCGTTAATAATATGATTGATGTACTTAAAAAACTTTTCATTGCAGTTTACTGTTGTGCGTGCTACATATATGCTTTTGTTGGTATTTCTTGTACTCCTAATGATGAGGAGTACAGTGTTTTCTCTTTACCTTATTGATTGATTGGTACTTTGAAAGCAGAGGTTTGCCAGATATAATTTCTAGTGAGACTAGACTCCCTAAAATACAAGCGTGGAAATTTTGTGTTCTCTTGTACCCAGGACTCACAAAGCCACCATAGAATGTATCTGCATAAGCAGTCAGGCAACTGTAAAGTAAACTTTGGGGAAGCTACAGAGTAGTCTGCAGAGCAATCCCAAGGGAGTTGGGAAGGTATTTGACCTATTTCCATATAGCCTAAAAAGTGATAGTAAAGTTTACTTTCAGGGAGAATGATCACATTCTTTGTACCAAACTCAAGGCAAAGATAATCTCGATCTCTGGGGGAATAATCACAATTTTACTGAAGTAGCAAAGAGTAATTTTGTGTCTCTGAAGCTGGAGTTGCTTGCTGTAGCTAGTCTCCTCACCACTTCCCTACTAGAGAGTAGATTCTACCTCACTCCATCTCTCCCAACCCCCGACTTTTAAATGGTGAAAAGGAGATACAGAGAAGGTTGTCTTCTCTAGAGTTATCCAGCAATATGACCTAGAGAACATGGGTAGAGACTTGGGAGGTATTTGTTTTTTTCCTTGAAAACAAAGAAACAAAACAAAAAAAACAACCCTCACCTAAAACAACTGTGCTACTGCTACCCATGATGGGCAGTCTAATCAACTGAGACAGCAGATGGGATCTTTACCTCATTTGTTGGTTCTCTTTCTTCTGACCGTTTAGTTAATAATCTAGAATGAGAATGAGTTTCTACCAGCATTTATTTTGAATCCATGTTTTCTCCAAGAGATAAAAATGGTATCTTTAAAGCTAAGCCTTTTGAAAACCAAAAACTGTGTGGTAATTATGACTTAGGTTATTACAACAATGATTCTCTTATAACTTAAAGTACACATTCACTTACATTTTTCAAATATGAAGGATGCTTGAAAGGACCCTTGTGTGAGAGCTTCATTATGTCTCTCTGGTCTTATCAGAGACATTCTGTGGGACACAGTTACTCATTTTTGCTGATGAGGCTAATAGCTTAGCCAGAATGGCTTATTTACAAGTAAAACAATTGGATAATTCCAATTGTTTAGATTTGTTAACTTTCACATACCTAGGATACAGAAATGATGAGTTTCTGATTCTCTATTTTCAAACGACAGAATGAAGGAGATGAGATTAGTTCAGAGTATCAGATGACTGCATTTTTCTACCTCCTGATTACTCAGATTATTCTAAATGGGAAAAGTCTACTTCTTTTTCCCTTTTAAATCTGAAAAAATAGACTTATAAAAACTTGTAAAAATGAAGACCCTGTCAAGGGAGAGGAGTTAGCAAGAGAATTTTATCTTTACAGAATTTCTCTTTGCCACTTGTTTCAGGTTAATGGTAAGAGTTACCCGCAGGCTAAGTTGCTATTGGGACAGATGGGGGCATTGCATCCAGCCAATAGGCTAGCTGCTTATATCACAGGCAGGTTGCGACCCTCAGTCCTGGACCTCTCAACCCTCAGTACTGTCATCTCCAAGGTAGCATCCAATGCCAAGGTGGCTGCATCCAGGAAACCACGTACCCTGTTGCCTTCAACATCCAATTCCAAAATGGCATCCTCCTCTGGCACTGCAACAAATCGCCCTGGGAAGAATCTGAAGGCATTTGTCCCAGCAAAACGGCCAATTGGTAAGTTGGAGTGTACGTATGGTTTGGAATGGCCTATGACTTGGTGGTGGGCCAGTTGGTACAGGTTTGGAGGTTGTAAAAATTAGAGAAATATGTAATTTGGCATTATTCTTATTCTTGATGTCTGTCTTGCCTGGACTTTTTAAATTTTTGATTTTATTTTTTAATAACACTGACCTGAAGACAAGTTTTAAAGTTATTTTTAAGGGTTTTAGACTGTTTTTTTTTTTATTAATGTAGCAAAGGCTTAGGATTTTAATTTTGTTTGCAGAAAGGGAAAACATTTAAAAATTGTTTACTGTTGCTGGGTACGGTGGCTCACACCTGTAATCTCAGCACTTTGGGAGGCTGAGGTGGGTGGATCATGAGGTCAGGAGTTTTGAGACCAGCCTGGCTGACATGGTGAAACCCTGTCTCTGCTAAAAAAAAAAAAAAAATTAGCCAGGCGTGTGGTGCATGCCTATAATCGCAACTCCTCAGGAGGCTGAGGCAGGAGAATCTCTTGAACCCGAGAGGCAGGGTTGCAGTGAGCCAAGATTGCGCCACTGCACTTCGGTGTTAGTGACAGAGCAAGGTTCCATCTCCCCCCACCCCCAAAAAAGTTTACTATTTAAAATACGATTTTGCTAAATTATTTATTAAAATATTTTACTAAGTTAAAAATAGTTTACTATTTTCCTATGAGGGCTGGTGTTTTTGGCATCTTGCTGAACTCTTGCTGGTGCTATGTAAATTCTTCCGTTGTTAGTTCTTAAACTTATGAAATCAATGAGCTAGCAAAAGCTGGTGGGGTGAGTAGTATAGGCTTAAAGTAGAAAGCTCCTATAAATACAATTTTGACAATGTTGGTTTATTCTGTTCATCTCTGTTTTGTGAATGGAAATCTCTCTCTTTTTTTTTTTTTTTTTTTTTTTTTTGAGACAGAGTTACACTCTTGTTGCCCAGGCTGGAGTGCAGTGGTGTGATCTTGGCTCACTGCAACCTTTGCCTCCTGGGTTCAAGCTATTCTCCTGCCTCAGCCTCCCAAGTAGCTGGGATTACAGGCATGTGCCACCACGCCCGGCTTATTTTTGTATTTTTAGTAGAGACAGGTTTCTCTATGTTGGTCAGGCTGGTCTTGAACTCCCGACCTCAGGTGATCCACCTGCCTTAGCCTCCCAAAGTGCTAGGATTACAGGCGTGAGCCACTGATGAATGAAAATCTCTTTTGCTTAACATTTAAATGCTGAAGTCTGTAATAAATTACCTTCTTGAAGCATTTGTGTTTTGGCATTGAGAGTATCTATAGTTGGTTTATTGCACTCCTCATTTTGTTGTTTCATATCTGTTAAGTAAGTGTGTCAGTTGAAATCTCTGGCTGAATGACTAGAGTTGTGTGAAGATAAGAAGTTATTTATTGTCTGCCATAAAAGAACTATTTTACCTCTTATAAAGCAGCTTCAATTGTGACTGAGGGAAAGAAAAGCAATCCTATCCTGATCTCTTTTGAGAAATGTCTTTATGTATTTTAAGAATATGTAATATGTAACCATCTCATAGTAGCACAGCTGTAAAGAGGTGAAAGCGCTTAGACAGGAGGAAATGGTAGAAACAAGTTTTTACATTAGAATTCGGGTGAAAAAAACCCTCTAATTTATCTGTTTTAGGTGATGAAGTTTTTGCTACTGTATTGTCGTTTTAGTATCCTGACAGTTTGAATATATTGCACAAGAATTTTAGTAGGAACACTCTATTTTAAAATTTTGTTTTTTCAAGATGGAGTCTTGCTCTGTTACCCAGGCTGGATGGAGTGCGGTGGCACTATCTCAGTTCACTGTAGCCTCCACCTCCTGGGTTTAAACAGTTATCCCGACTCAGCTCCCTGAGTAACTGGGATTACAGGCCCGCACCACCACACCCATCTAATTTTTATATTTTTAGTAAAGTCAAGGTTTCACCATGTTGGCCAGGCTGGTCTCGAACTTCTGACGTTGTGATCCGCTGCCTTGGCCTCCCAAAGTGCTGGAATTACAGGCGTGAGTCACTGCATCCAGCCTGTAACATTCAATTTTAATCCCTTTCCTGTTAGAATTATAAAGGTTTGTTTTTGGCTGAGGCAAGGGCTTGATTTCTGAGAGTAGAAATTGGCACAAATAATGCAGGTAGGTAGTACCTATAAGAAATTGACCCAGTGGTGCACAATAAATGTTGGTAAGCACAGTCACTAAGAGGATAAAATATCAGAACTGAAGATTTTTGACCTGCAGATTTCTATTTGCAGCGGCTCGACCCTCTCCTGGTGGTGTGTTCACACAGTTTGTGATGAGTAAAGTTGGAGCCTTGCAGCAGAAGATACCTGGAGTTAGCACACCCCAAACCATGGGAGGGCCACAGAAGTTCAATATCAGACCTTCTCCAGTAATGGTCGTCACACCTGTGGTTTCTTCTGAACCAGTTCAGGTGTGCAGCCCCGTGACTGCTGCTGTCACTACTACCACCCCTCAAGTGTTTTTAGAAAATGTTACTGCTGTGACACCTATGACTGCTATTTCTGATGTGGAAACTAAGGAAACTACTTATTCTTCTGGTGCCACTACTACAGGGGTTGAGGTCTCTGAAACTAGTATCAGCACCCCTGTAACGTCTACCCAGTCTACAGCCACTGTGAACCTTACCAAAACCACTGGGATAACTACCCCTGTGGCTTCAGTTGCTTTTCCTAAGTCTTTGGTAGCATCTCCTCCAACCATAACTCTTCCTGTTGCTTCCACTGCTTCCACTTCCTTAGTCGTGGTGACTACAGCTGCATCTTCCTCCGTGGTGACCACGCCAACTTCATCTCTGGGCTCTGTTCCTATTATACTCTCAGGAATTAATGGAAGTCCACCAGTGAGCCAGAGAACAGGTAAGGCCTAGATGTTATTAGCTGCTTTATTACTGTACAGCTATTTATATAACTTTGTGATTGTGATAGGAATATAGATACATCAGGATAACAGTATAGGTATTTCTGTTGTAACATGATACATGTATTCTTGAAAACCTCTGCATGCTGCAAAACTAAACACTAAAATTAATAGAGCTCATGGTTAATATAGGATTGGGATAAATCACTGAAAATATATGCAGTTTTGTAACCAGAACATTAATAAAAACAATAACTGATAACCTTGAGAAATAACTTGAACAACCTTGGCTGATAGTTTAGTGGAGCTGGAGGTTGCCACTCAGAATACTCAGAAACATTAGAATGGAAGTGGTGGCTGATACTGAAATAATGCAGATAAGACTGGAGCTCGGAGCTTCTAAGGTGGGCATGGGAGGAAACCTGACCTGCTGTGTGCTGAGAGCTAGGAGTGCACATCTTTGAGGAGGGAGCCCCAAATGCAAATGTTCCTTTTGTGGGGTGGGGAGGGTGCTGCTTTTTAATTAGAGAGAGATGAGCAGACTTCATCACCTTTGTCTAGTAAAAAGCATTAATGAATCAGTGCTTATTTAATTGCTGGACATGAACTGATTGAAATAGAAATAAGGAGTCATATTTGTTTAGAGTTTTAATATTTTTATAAACTTTTTAGTTAAAGTATTGTTTATTGGCTTAGATTGAGTGAATTTGAAAAGGAATATCCTACACTTTGGTAGTTTTTATATCCAGATGCAAATAGCTAAAGTAAGTGGGTTTTTTAATCCACTCATAGAGGAATTAATGTGGAAAAGAGCAAGAGACTTTGCAGGATTTGAGGGGAAATAATTACCCAATAGCAATTCTGTCTTGGTTATTGATATTTTTCTCTTAAATATTTTTGCATTTAGTGATGTGGTCCAAATCCGTCTCTGTCTTTTATGGAGGAAGAGATTGAGAGTTCGTTTGTAGGTTGAAATTCTGTTGAAGGGAAAAGTGAATCACAATATTAAATGTCTTTGTCATTTGCTTCTTCCCATAAGTAAGCCCATCAAACATGATTAGTCTGATACATAGTTTTGGAAGTGAAGTTGTTAGTGAAGCTACTTTGATTTCCTGTTGAATCTCAACCTGCATATCTGTTATATTTTAATAGAAGATATCTTCTAAACTGTATGGATTCCAACCTTTCCCTGTACTCTTAATTCTTTCATGAAACAATAAAGTAGTTTATTCTTCTGTAATTCTGCTGTTTCTCAGACTTCAGTTATTCAGGATATGCATTCAGATATTTTGCTCTTGAGTCCTGTCTGTACTGTCAACTGCTTAATATTTTTATTTGAATCAACTGCCTTTTAAATATGTAAATGTTTATTTATTTATGAGATGGAGTCTCGCTCTGTTTTAAAAGCATTTTTTGCCTTTTTTTTTTTTCTTTTCTCAAAACAGTCTTGCTCTTGTTGCCCCGGCTGGAGCACAGTGGTGCGATTTCAGCTCATTGCAGCCTCTGCCTCTTGGGTTCAAGCAAGTTTCCTGCCTTAGCTTCCCGAGTAGCTTGGGTTACGGGCGCCTGCCACCATGCCTGGCTGATTTTTGTACTTTTAGTAGAGACGAAGTTTCACCATGCTGGCCAGGCTGTTCTCCAACTCCTGACCCTGTGATCCACCTGCCTCGGCCTCCCAAAGTGCTGGGATTACAGGCATGAGCCATCATGCCCAGCTGTAAATGTGTTTTTAAGAGACAGCATGAATTGGAAACCAGCATTAGTCAGCATAATAGAGGTTAACCCTATAAATAAATATACCAGAAACTGTAATATTTTTAAAAAATGATCAAATTCCTGTTAACTACTATATATTCTGAGCACATAGCTAAAAGAAGAAAGCTAGAAAATACTAGAGTAACATTAAAGACATATCATCAAAGACTAGTAGCTAAAAATATCTTCTATAATACCATTTGATGTTAAAAAATACGTAGATAGATGTATTTTTTAATAAAAATACATTTTTATTAAAAAATACATATGTATATATACAGAGACAGGGTCTTGCTCTGTCATCCAGGTTAGAGTGCAGTGGCATGATGATGGCTCCCTGCAGCCTTGACATCTCAGGCTCAAGTGATCCTCCCATTTCAGTCTCCCAGGTAGCTGGGATCACAGGCATGTGCCATCATACCTGGCTAATTGTTTTGATCTGTAGATATGAAGTCTCACTATGTTGTCTAGGCTGGTTTTGAACTCCTGGGCTCAAGCTGTCCTTGGATCTTGGCCCCACAAAATGCTGGGATTACAGGTGTGAGCCACTGCATCCCACCAGGAAACACTAACGTTAACAAATTTTCTAATCCTAATCTTTTAAAATAAATAGACCTGACTCAGGTAACTGCTATCTAAGGAAGTGTATGTAATGTTTTCTCTATTTATAAAGAGGATCCCACTTTGGCATTATGTTATCGGTGGCTTTTTTTTTTTTAAATGGAAACTGAGTCCTACTCTGTCACCCAGGCTGGAGTGTCCTGGCGAAGTCACTGCTCACTGCAACCTCAGCGTCCTGAGTAGCTGGTGCTACAGGTGTGCACCACTGCACTCTGTTAATTTTTTGTATTTTTAGTAGAAATTGGGTTTCAGCATGTTGCTCAGGCAATATGCCCCCCTTGGCCTCTCAAAGTGGTAGGATTATAGGTGTGAGCCACCGTGCCTGGCCATCTGTGGCTTTTAAAATTTGATTTTCCTACTTTTTCTCTTTACCTTCCTTTCTCTTACACACATTTAAGTAAACTGTCACATATTTAGTGTGTATATTAAAGATTGCTTTCATTCTCTGAATTAGGTTTTGAATCACTCTCTAAAAGTTAATTTGAAAAGAAAAGTTGAAAAATTTAGAATGCGTTAACATGTTTATTTCTTAACTCACATAAGATAGATGAATATGACTCATGCCTGTAATCCCAGCACTTTGGGAGGCCGAGGCAGGTAGATCACCTGAGTTAGAGTTCAACACCAGCCTGGCCAACATGGCAAAACCCTGTCTCTCCTAAAAATAGAAAAATTAGCCGAGTGTGGTGGCACAGTCCTAGAGTCCCAGCACATGCCTGTAGTCCGAGCTACTCAGGAGGCTGAGGCATGAGAATTGCTTGAGCACAGGAGGCAGAGGTTGCAGTGAGCCGTGATCGTGCCACTCCACTCCAGCCTGGGCAACAGAGTAAGACTGTATCTCAAAAAAAAAAAAGATTAATATTTTTTGTTTAATTTGAACACAGTTATTTTCATGAACAGTTTGGTCTTTGTGTTTTATTTAATTTTTGAGAGTAGTCCTGGATTTTTAATGTAATTTTTCATCTAAATGTTATGAGCATAACTTTCTTTGAGAAATTTGATATTTTGTGTGTGTGTGTGTGTGTGTGTGTGCGTGCAGAATGCCTGTCTGATAGAAAATCACGTTAAGCTAAAGTCTTTGTTTCATTTGTTTGATTTTTTTCTCTTGAGTAGCAAGCTTTTGAAGTTTTATTAATGTTAAATAAGCTCACCAATTTGAATAGTAATGTTAGACCAGTTTCATTTATTCTTACTGTTACCATGATTCCTACCTCTTTATCTCTCTAATCTAAAAAAAAAAGTCTAGATGACTCGTACTGTTTTTTCCTATGTCTTTAGTATTTCTAAATATCTCTTCCAATCAGTAAAGGGCATCTGTAAGTACTATTAATGGTTTGAAATCTCTGTTAATTCACATCTTCTGCATTAAATTTCTGCTTTTACTATTTTAAAAGCATCTTTTGCCTCTTCTTCTTCTTTTTTTTTAAGATGAAGTCTTGCTCTTGTTGCCCAGGCTACAGTGCAGTGGTGTGATTTCAGCTCACTGAAACTTCCGTCTCCTGAGTTCAAGCAATTCTCCTGCCTTAGCCTCCCGAATAGCTTGGATTACAGAACCCCGCCACCACTCCCAGCTAATTTTTGTATTTTTTAGTAGAGACGGGGTTTCATCATGTTGACCAGGCTGGTCTCGAACTCCAGACCTCAGGTGATCCACCTGCCTTGGCCTCCCAAAGTGCTGGAATTACAGGCATGAGCCACTGCACCTGGCTTTCTTGCCTTTTCTAAGCCAGGTTTATTTCCCTGCTTCAATGATGTCTGTTAATTTTATTAAATTTTGGGGGCCTTGTGTCATTTTTTTCTTCTGAAAAGTAATTCCCACAAACCTTTAAGCTTTGCTTGTTAGTGAATTTTGAAAACCAAGAAGCCCTTTATAAACCAAGAATTTTTTGTCCTTTATCTTCCTCAGGTAATATAAGCTTAGAAATTCAGTCATAATTCTGGTAAGTGTTATGAGCCTTAATTTTAAAGTTAAATTGTGCAGGATCTGGATTTTATGTAAACAAAAAAAAGAAAAAGAGGCCAGGCATGGTGGCTCATACCTATGATTCCAACACTTTAGGAGGCTAAGGCAGAAGGATCGCTTGAGCCCCAGGAGTTGGAGACCAGCCTGGGCAATACAGCAAACTCCTTCTCTCTAAAACCAAACAAACAAAAAATGTACACCTGTGGTCCCAGCTCCTTGGCAGGCTGAGCCTGGGAGTTTGAGGCAGCAGTGAGCTGTGTTGGCGCGACTGCACTCCAGCCGGGGCGACAGAGTGAGATCCTTTCTAAAAAAATTAAAAAATAAAATTGAAGAATAATTTTATCATAAGGGATCTCTTTAACAGGAATCCAGATTTAGAGAGATACCCATGTTTTTATTTAGGCAGAAGTATTGTCTCTTTAAATGTGCCTCTTGACAATTGATACTCTATTTTTTACCATTCTAAATGTAAGGCTCCATAATGTCTGGCTGTTCTCAGCCCTAAAGAGTGTATTATGGAAGTACAGAATTTCAGCAACTTTATGTTTCAGATTAGAAGTTATTTTGCGGCAAGGTCAGATTCTGTGCCTTAATAGTTTTTTTGTTTGTTTATTTGACTGGACATGGTGACTCATGGCTGCAGTCTCAGCACTTTGGAAGGCTAGAAGTTTGAGACTAGCTTGAGCAACAAAGCAAGACCCTGACTCTACAAAGAATAACATAATTAGCCAGGTGTAATGACACGTTCCTTTAGTCCCAGCTACTTGAAAGGTTGAGGCGGGAGTTAGAGACTGCAACAAACTATGATTGAGCCTCTGCACTGAAGCTGGGGTGACAAGTGAGACCTTGTCTCTTAAAAAAAAATAGACTGGGTGTGGTGGCTAATGCCTGTAATCCCAGCACTTTGGGAGGCAGAGGCAGGTGGATGACAAGGTCAGGAGTTAAAGACCAGCCTGGCCAAGATGGTGAAACCCCGTCTCAGCTAAAAATATAAAAATTAGCTGGGCATAGTGATGGGCACCTGTAATCCCAGCTACATGGGAGACTGAGGCAGGAGAATTGCTTGAAACCCGGAAGGCGGAGATTGCAGTGAGCCAAGATTGCGCCACTGCACTCCAGCTTGGGCAACAGAGTGAGTTTCTGTCTCAAAAAAAAAAAAAAAAAGGCTGAGTGCAGAGGCTCATGCCTGTAATCCCAGCACTTTGGGAGGTCAGGGGTTTGAGACCAGCCTGGCCAGCATGGTGAAACCCTGTTTCTACCCCAAAATACAGAAATAAGCCAGGTGTGGTAGTGTGCACCTGTAGTTGCAGCTACTCAGGATGCTGAGGTGGGAGAATCGCTTGAACCGGGGAGGCGTGGAGGCTGCAGTCAGTTGAGATTGTTGTGCCATTACATTCTAGCCTGAGCAACAGAGCAAGACTGTGTCTCAAAAAAAAATGATGAATACTTTTTTCCCTCATGCGTTAAAGGGGAATTTTCATACTATGTTTCCATTTCCTGTTTTTCAGAAAATGCTGCTCAAATTCCAGTGGCTACTCCACAGGTCTCTTCTAACGCAGTGAAACGTGCTGGACCTCGATTGTTGTTGATTCCAGTGCAGCAGGGTTCTCCTTCTCTTAGACCTGTCTCAAACACACAACTTCAGGGACATCGGATGGTCTTACAGCCTGTTAGGAGTCCAAGTGGAATGAACCTATTCAGGCACCCTAATGGGCAGATTGTCCAGCTTCTACCTTTGCATCAGCTTCGAGGCTCTAATACTCAGCCCAACTTACAGCCTGTCATGTTTCGGAACCCAGGTATAAACTTCTTTCTTATTAACTTTTCTTTTGTTGCATCAGTTGGCCATATGGTATGTTAATACACTAGGATAGTTTTTCTCCCTTTCTTAGAGTTGCTTTTCCAAAAAGAAAAGCAAGCATTGGAAGTCTTGATATGGGCAGTCCTGATTTAAAAATTTCTCTCTTATTTTTTAAACTAGGGTCTGTGATGGGAATCCGGTTACCTGCTCCTTCCAAACCCTCTGAGACTCCACCGTCTTCCACTTCATCCTCTGCTTTCTCTGTCATGAATCCTGTAATCCAAGCTGTTGGGTCTTCAGCAGTAAATGTTATCACTCAGGCACCATCATTGCTTTCCTCTGGAGCTAGTTTTGTCTCTCAGGCTGGTACATTGACCCTGAGGATTTCCACTACTGAACCACAAAGCTTTGCAAGTAAAACAGGCTCTGAAACCAAAATAACCTATAGCTCAGGAGGACAGCCTGTTGGTACAGCCAGTCTTATTCCTCTCCAGTCTGGTAGTTTTGCCTTGTTACAGCTCCCAGGACAAAAGGCTGTTCCTAGCTCCATTCTTCAACATGTTGCTTCCCTTCAGATGAAGAGAGAATCTCAGAATCCAGACCAGAAAGTTGGAAAAAACTCAATAAAAAGAGAGCAAGAAACCAAGAAGGTTCTACAGTCAGAAGGACAGGCTGTAGGCCCTGAGGCTAATACAATAAAACAAAACTCAGGAGCTACTACCTCAGAAGAAACTCTGAATGATTCCTTGGAAGACAGGAGTGATCATTTGGATAAAGAATCCCTTCAAGAAGAAGGTTCTGCAACTGTCAAACCATCTGAGCATTCATGTATCACTGGGTCACATACAGATGAAGACTATAAAGATGTTAATGAAGAATGTGGGGCTAGGAATCATAATAGTTCCAAAGAAAAAGTGGCTGTTCTAGAAGTTAGGACCATTTCTGAAAAAGCCAGTAATAAGACAGTTCAAAATATAAGTAAAGTACAGCATCAAAAACTTGGTGATAGGAAGGTGGAACAGCAGAAAGGATTAGACAATCCAGAAGAAAACTCAAATGAATTTCCAGACATCTCTAAAGAAGAAAGTAAATTTGAATTGTCAGGGAGCAAAACTGTGGAGCAGCAATCTCATCCACGGCCAGAGGCCACAGAGAAGGAATGTGGAGACTCTCTGGAGAAAGACAGCATTAGGGAAAGGTGGAGAAGACATCTGAAGGGCCCCTTAACCAGGAAATGTGTTGGAGCTTCACAAGAATGTAAGAAAGAGGCAGATGAGCAGTTAATTAAAGAAACAAAGACATGTCAGGAAAATTCAGATGTGTTTCAACAACAACAAAGCATCTCTGACTTACTTGGAAAAAGTGGAATCACTGAAGATGCCAGAGTTTTGAAAACTGAATGTGATTCTTGGAGTAGGATTTCTAGTCCTTCAGCCTTCTCCATTGTTCCTAGGAGAGCTGCAAAAAGCAGCAGAGGGAATGGACATTTTCAGGGTCATTTACTGCTACCTGGAGAACAGATACAACCAAAGCAAAAGAAGAAGGGTGGGAGAAGCAGTGCTGACTTGACTGTTTTGGATTTGGAAGAGGATGAAGATGAGAATGAGAGAACCGATGATTCTATTGATGAAATTGTGGATATTGTTTCTGACTACCAGAGTGAGGAGGTTGATGATATAGAAAAGGTGGTGAGCCTGTTTTTCTTGTGAATAAAACCTAAAGGATGTAAATGATTTATTAGAGACAATAGCTTTTTCAGAAGATCGCTAAGACATAATACATTTAATTGGATGCCTAGATTTAGATTATGACTTAAATGGCTTACTAGTTTTTAGATTGTGTGCAGTCAAGCAACATTTACTGAGCTTATATTATTCTTTGAGACTTGTCTGATTTTATGGGAAGGCTGCCTTAAGCCTTTGGGGGATAGGTGCTTGAGAGTCCCTACCAAGTTGGATTTTTTAAAATCCTGAAACCACTACTCCCATTTGAGCTCATTCAGTTTCTGTGACGTCTTCTATGTGAGGTGGTTGTAGCTTCTCTGGTAAATGTTAATCAGAAACTGGGAGTGGGTGACCTTAGAACTTATTCACTTGCATTTAGAGAGGTGTTTTTGTTTTTGGAGAAAAACTGGAAAATACCATCTAATATTCTAAGAGCATCTTGCCTTGAGTTGCTTTTATTTCCAAAAATTAAATAGTCTCTAGAATTTATATTCTAGACTTTGGTCATCATCCTTTGATGCCCTTTATGGCCTATTTTTATTATTTTCCTGAAGTGTTTTGATAGGATTCCTATTTAGGGTTGTTGTATTTACTAAACTAAGTAACTGTCAGGTATTGATACAGTGCAGGAGTTGGAGAAACTTTTTCTCTAAAGGGCCAGATAGTAAATAGTTTTAGACTTTGCAGAGAGCCAGATGGCTCTCTGTTGCAACTGCTTGACTGCTGTTGTAGTATAAAAGAAGTTATATTCCATTCAAACTTTATTTTAAAAAGGCCAGGTATAGTGGCTCACGCCTATAATCCGAGCACTTTGGGAGGCCTAGGCGGGTGGATCACCTGATGTCAGTTCAAGACCAGCCTGACCATCATGGTGAAACCTCATCTCTACTAAAAATACAAAAAATTTAGCCAGGTGTGGTGGTGGATGCCTGTAATCCCAGTACTCAGGAGGCTGAGGCAGGAGAATACTTGAACCTGGGAGGCGGAGGTTGCAGTGAGCTGAGCTTGTACCATTGCACTCCAGCCTGGGCTACACAAGTGAAACTCCATCTCAAAAAAACAAAAAAACTTTATTAAAAAAAAAAAGCTACTGCGCTGTGGTTCGCTTACCCCTGATGTAAGTTCTGATATAAAACATAGGGATATCATAGCCAGCTGCCTGTGGAGTGCCCTAAAATCTAAACTGTATTCTTCTCTTCAGGAGCAGATGACAGCCATCTGCACTGATTGTCATACAACTGCTTGTTTTAGAATCGCACTTCCTTGAGATTCATTCTGCCTCTGTGTTATCTGGTTCTTTTCTGTTAGTGCTTAACTGCTTTTTGCACATAAAATATAACAAAAGGATTATTGTTTTAAACATCTAAAATGTTGAAATATTTTAATATTCTTTTCTTTTTAAGACGAAGTCTTGCTGTATTGCCCAGTCTAGAGTGCAGTGACACAATCTAGGCTCACTGCAGCCTCTGCCCCCCAGGTTCAAGCAGTGATCCTGCCTCAGCCTCCTGAGTAGCTGGGATTACAGGAGTCTACCACTGTGCCCAGCTAATTTTTGTATTTTTAGTACAGTTGGGGTTTCACATCTTGGCCAGGCTGGTCTTAATGTGCTTATATTGGTTATATCAGTACCTCTGTTGTCTCATTTATAAAGGAGGATCTGTTTCTAAAATTGGATGATTCATGTTCATTTGACTTATACTTCTCTCCATAGCTTAATCTTTTTCAAGGATGGATGTAAATTCATCAACTTTAGGAGTTATATTGCAGATTTTTTGGTGTTTTTTGCAGTCTCCTTCTGTAAGTCAACCCAAGTTAACATCAGACCAAAAAACAGTCCATCTTTAAAACTGGTGAAAATTATTACTGTTAGTGAAACTGCCATAATAGAACCTTTAAAGTAGTTTTTTTTGTTTTTGTTTTGTTGATGGAGTCTTGCTTTGTCGTCTAGGCTGGATTTGCAGTTGTAAGATCTTGGCTTACTACAACCCCCGCCTCCCAGGTTCAAGTGATTCTCCTGCCTCATCCTCCTGAGAAGCTGCGATTACAGGAGTGCACCACAATGCCTGGCTAATTTTTGTATTTTTAGTAGAGATGGGGTTTCACTATGTTGGCTAGGCTGGGCTTGAACTCCTCACATCAGGTGATCTGCCCACCTCTGCCTCCCAAAGTGCTGGGATTACAGGCATGAGCCACCATGCCCGGCCTAAAGTATGTTAATCATACAAGGAGGCATTGCTTGAATGTACTAATAGGGAATTTGATAAGCAAACAAATTATACTGACTTTTTTTTTTTAAAGTAAGGTTATATTAAGTGATCTCTCAAACCTAAAGTGGACACCGTTTTTATGTACACATCCCACACCTATGTTATCTTTATGATTAGCATTATATTGTTATATTGGAATATTGTGAGGGAAGTTGTGAGTAGCTGCTATAATTTAAATCTTCCTTTGTCGAAGTTATTGGATATTATTTAGAAATCCTGCAGTTATGCCAGGCGTGGTGGCTCACACCTGTAATCCCAGAACTTTGGAGCCCAGAAGTTTGAGAGCCGCCTGTCCAACATAGTGAAACCCCATCTCTACCAAAAATATAAAAATTAGCCATGCGTGGTGATATGTGCCTATAGTCTCAGCTATTGGGAGGCTGAGGCAGGAGAATCCTCTTGAATCCAGGAGGTGGAGGATGCAGTGAGCCAAGATTGCGCCATTGCACTCTAGCTTGGGTGACAGAGTGGGACTCCATCTTAAAGAAAAAAAGAAAAAAAATCCTGCAGTTAAAAGCACGCAGTAGGCAGACATACAGACATTCTTCATACTTAAGTATTATAAAGCATCTACCTGCATTACTACTGCTACTACTACTACTGCTACTACTACCACTACTACTACTTTTTTTTTTTTTGAGATGGGGTCTCCATCACCCAAGCTGGAGTGCAGTGACGTGATCTCTGCTCACTGCAACCTCCACTTCCAGGGCTCAAGTGATCCTCCCACCTTAGCCTCCTGATTGTCTGGGACCACAGGCATGCACCACCATGGTTGGCTAATATTTTGTAGAGATAAGATCTCATTGTGTGGCTCAAGTGGTCTTGAACTCCTGGGTGCAAGTGATTCACCCACCTTGGTCTTCCAGGGTGGTTGGATTGTGGGGATTACAGGTATAAGCTACTGTTCCCGGCCCATTACTACTTTTTTTAGGTTTTGTTGGCAGTCTTGATTTTGCCTTCTAGAGTTAATTTTAGTACACGTTGTTTACATTGTTTACATTTAATATATATTGTTTAAATTATCCTTTGAGTTGGGAACATAAATGATGGCTTGCATTTAGTATCTGTCAGCCTTATGAAGCCTATAAATTGGGGTAATTTTTTTCTAGCATGTTAAAGCATAGAATTAATGATTGAGACACTTCATTTTGAGTTTTGCCTCTCTGGCACAGTGTTTTGTTTCTGGCATAGTAAACACTTTTATTATTTATTTATTTATGGCACAGAGACGTTGCAAGTGAACACTGTTTTAAAGGTAGACTTAAAAAAGATCTTAAAAAAGATTATCCCATGTATCCATATAACTCTACTGTTACATAAAATATTTAGCAAGTTTCTGTGACAGGTGCTCAATAAACGCTTACTTGGTTGACTCCTTTTTTGGTATAATAAGGAAATACAGCAACCCTGGGCTTTTTTGAAACCTGAAATTCTTCACAAACTCATTTTGTGGGGTTGAGAGAGTTGCAGGACTGGGCTATATCCTATTTCCATACTTGTCTTTGTATGCTAATGTGTGTTGATTTGTGGGCATTTAATAGGGTGTTAGTCATGAAGCCTCCTTAAAGTGGAACTTGAATTTTTCTTCTTTCCCTATTTCTCTCACCAAATTTTATTTTACTGTTGTTTAATCGTTAGCTTTATGAAACCTTAATCCATCTGTACCTGAATTTTTTCTACTAGAAATAACACTGAAGCATCAGTGCAGTCCTTTGAGGACTCTGTTAAATTTAGTGATGTCTATTTATTTATTTTATATTTCATTTTTTTGAGACAAAGTCTCACTGTGTCTCCCAGGCTGGCGTGCAGTGGTGCAGTCTTGGCTCACTGCAGCCTCGAACTCCTGGGCTCAAGCAATCCTCCCACCTGAGCCTCCCATGTAGCTGGAATTACGAGCGAGCACCACCATATCTAGCTAATATTTGTATTTTTTTTTGTAGAGATTGTCTTGTTGCCCGGGCTGGTCTTGCACTCCTGAGCTCAAAACGATCCACCTGCCTGGGCCTTCTAAAGTGCTGTATTACAGATGTGAGCCACCACAGCTGGCCATGATATCTGTTTAATATATATATCTATGACTTACAACATAGTTCTTGGTTGTTAATTCTAATGATATGTTATTTTTCTGTCTTAATACCTTGTTATGACTAACAGTCTTAAGATTATCAGTACTCATAACACTAATATGTTTGGCATTAATTGGTTTTATAAAGGGAGCATGCAGTTGAAAAATTTAAGCGTGCTTGCCACTCAATACATTATTTACTGTTGTAATGATGTATTTCAGAATAACTGTGTAGAATACATTGAAGATGATGACGAGCATGTGGACATTGAGACTGTAGAAGAACTCTCAGAGGAAATTAATGTTGCTCACCTGAAGACCACAGCTGTCCACACACAGTCATTCAAACAGCCGTAAGTCTTACTTCTCTTTGGATTGTTTTTATAGCTTTATAACCAGAAACAAAATGAAATGTTCTGTTTAGGAGCTCTGGGTAACTGATCTGGTTCCTTATTCCTCTAGCTTTTTTTCTGATTAGTATAGATGACAAGAGGAACTAGAATTTGGGTAATTAATTTTCTTTGGTCATTGCTTAGAGACAGTGTGTAAATGTGAATAACATGCTTTTGGAACCTGATATACTGGTGTTATAAAATACTAGTTTTACTAGTTTGTAGGTATTTAACCTTGGGCAAATCTTTAATCTCTCTGAACCTCAGATGTTTTACCTATGAAATGAGAAAAATGCCCCCATTTGAAGTGTTAAATGAGCTAATATATGCAACTAGCATAATAACTGACATAACTGGACTACTCAACAAAGCTTGGTTTCTTTTATCATTTAAGAATAGGCATTGCATTCTAAATTTTGTTACTTTAGTAGTAATGAAATTAGTACTTTAGTAGTTGAACAGGTGAGATACAGGTAGGAAAATTTTTCTTCCTGTTACACTGATGAGATGAAAATATGGAAGGAATGAGGGTCTGCTAAGGAAAATTTATTTCATTTTCTGTTTTAGTAAGCCCTATGTTGATTATGGCTTGGGGTGTGAGAAAGAGTACAGAAGGAAGATACTTTGTGTCAGACATTGTACTTTTCCTATCATCTCATTAACTACTATGATATGACAGTAGCTATTAGTTGAGAAAGAGTAATTCTTCATCCCTACTGATGCTTAGAAAGTTGAAGGAGTAGAAAGTAGGACTAATAGTTTTCTTCACTCCGGAGCTGTTTGTAGGCTCTTTCAGTTACCTGCTGGCTAAGCTTGAAAGAACTTAACTCCCTTAAAAACTTAATTAGACTTAACGAGTTCAGCAGTATTGCTGGGATAATAAGTTCTGTATATTAAAACTGAGTTTGTAAACAATAGCAACAAACAATAATCTAAAAAATATGTGTAATAGTAACAGGAAAAATGCTGTGTGAGAACATGTCTGACAAAAGCTGTGTAAGGCTTTTCTTATAAAATTGTATTGAAAGACGAAGAGGAATTCAACAAATGGACAGAGATAACATATTAATGGATTGGAATAGTAAAGGGCCAAGAATAACCAACACACAGAGAGCACAAACTGTAAGGGGACAAATTATAATTAAAAATTAAAGATTTAGGCTGGGTGTAGTAACTTACCCCTTAATTCCAGCACTTTGTGAGGCAAAGGAGGGCTGATCACCTGAGGTCAGGAGTCTGAGACCAGGCTGGCCAACATAGCAAAACCCCGTTTCTACTAAAAATACACAAATTAGCTGGGCTTGGTGGCACATGCATGTAGTCCCAGCTACTTGGGAGGCGAAGGCAGGAAGATTGCTTGAATGTGGGAGGTGGAGGTTGCAGTGAGCTGAGATTGTGCCACTGTACTCCAGCTTGGGCGACAGAGCGAGACTGCATCTCAAAAAAAAAAAAATTTAAAGATAAAATTAGATTTGTTTAAATTAATTGTTTAAATTTAATTTAAAATAAAGGTTAAAAGAATTTAAAAATTCTGTTAGAACACCATGAAAACAGTGAAAAGGCAAACTCAGACTATGAAGCAAGTATTTGCTATATATATAAATTTCTAGTAAAACTTATAAAGATGTGCATGGTAAACTCTGTCTTGGAATGTTTGATTTTGAGAAGGAAGGAAGGGAATGTGATTGAGTAGACTGCTCATAGAACCTTCTATATTTTGAGATATAATACTTCTCAAGTTGGATTGTTCATACGTGGGTGTTCATTATACACTTACTCCTCCTTCACAGTTGGGAGGACCAAGTGTATAATGGAAAAGCATGTTTCCACAAATAACAGAAAACATGTATTTGTAGATTCACCCAACAGTGGGTTAGAAATATTTGGAAGAAGAAAAATTGTGTCTGTATTGAACCTGTATAGACTTATTTTCATGTCATTATTCCCTAAACAGTACAGCATAACAACTATTTACTTAGTTGTTACATTGTACTAGGTATTAGAAGTAATGTAGGGATGATTTAAAGTACACAGGAGGAGATGCTTATGTTATATGCAAATACTATACCATTTTATATTAGGGACTTGAGCATCTGAGGATTTTAGTGCCTGCTGGAAGTTTTGGAACTAGTCTTCCATGGATACTAAAGGATGACTTTAAATTTGTTTATATGGTTTTGTGTATTATATGTTTCATGATCGTACAAAATAATTGCAGTTTTAGTGACTATTTGGACACTTTTAGGGAAAATATATAATGTCAAGTAAATAATATGGCCATAATCACATTTTGGGAAACAGAAACCGGTAATTTCGGGTGGTTTTGTTGTTAACTATGATTAGATTATTAAATTTCAGTAATGCACTGAAAAATCCTGTCTTTATCTAGGTGCCGTACTCACATCTCTGCAGATGAAAAAGCAGCGGAAAGGAGTCGAAAGGTATTTAGGATATATTTAGTGATAATTACTCATTGAATAAAATTGTTAACATTTATCTTAAGGTTGAAACAATGTTAGTTCTATTAGCCACGATTTTTTCTCAGGGCTATTTTTGCCAGTGAGTTAATAGAATCAGTTTTTTTTTTTCCCTTAACGAACATATACCATTAATGTCCTTTTTTTCCCTTTTGATTCTTCTCCCCAGAGGATAGACTAATTTAGAGTAGTTAAAAATGGTTATGAAATTGGCCGGGTGCAGTGGCTCACGCCTGTAATCCCAGCACTTTGGGAGGCCAAGGCGGGAAGATCACAAGGTCAGGAGTTGGAGACCAGCCTGACAAACATGGTGAAACCCCCATCTCTACTAAAAATACAAAACTTAGTACATTTGGTGGCACTCACCTGTAGCCCCAGCTGCTCAGGAGGCTGAGGCAGGAGAATGGCTTGAACCCAGGAGACAGAGGTTACAGTGAGCCAAGATTGTGCCACTGCACTCCAGCCTGGGCAACAGAGGGAGACACCATTTCAAAAAAAAAAAGGATATGAAATTTATGAAAATATATGTTTATTTGAAAACTGATCTTGTAATGATTTGATGTAAAGTAAGCTGTCATTCTTTCTTGCCTGGGCACGTAATTTTCAGTGATTTAAAAAATTGTCCTCAGCAAAACGGCTAGCAATTCAGGGATTCATGAAACAATAAACCCTTAAATGTCTTAATTTTTTTGATGTATATCATCGTAACGTAATTAAGCAGGGTTTTCTGTTTATCCTAATCAACAGTAGGCATGGAGGAGAATTTGATTTGTTTAAATTGTTTTCCACTTGTTTTTCTGTCTTAATTTAAGAGATTTTAAAAAGATAGTGCTGAAGGTTGGGTTGAGGTAGAGGGTGGCATTTGAGTTCTTTAACAATACCATAGTACAGTTTGTTTGGTTTTGATCTGACTTGGTGAATCATATGATACAGCGTATTTGCATGGTTGTAATTATTTGCATACATCATTATATTTGGCTTTTGAAATTTATTCTGAAGCATTTTTCATATAGAACAAGAATTTTTATAATAGCTAATTTATATAATCCATTGTTTTGTACCCATGTTATTACACGCAGATCCTTGCAGCACTTTGCTATAGTTAAAGTTTATATTGCTTTTTTTTCTGTCTTGCTGGCTTTTTTTATTCTCCTATTCTATATTAATGCATAATGGGTTTAACTTTAGAAAGGCAGTGGCTTTTACATAGAAGTCTTTGGGTACTGTCAGAGGTACGCTTAACCAAACAGTGTCATTAAAAAAGAGAGACAGTTAGAAACATCAGAGGGAAGAAACACAAAACCAATAAACTGCACAAGACAGGATATATTATTCACTTTGTATGAGTAGCATTTACAATGTCATAATAGTTAATGCGTTTTTTTTTTAAAGTTGACAACCTATGATTAAAATACAGAAGACTTAATTTCAGTCTTGAAAAATGTGAGAATACAAATGACAGTGCAAAGTGAGAGAGGAAAGAATAAAGGGAAGGATACGGGTGCTGATACCCTCATTTTACAAAGTAGAGAGGCAAGATAGATTGTTTATTGTTGATGAAATAAGAAATTAAGATAGAATTCAAGTTACTAAGGATCAGTAGAACAACTAAAAGTAGTGATACATCTATGTTGGGATGATAAGGTGGTAAGACATGAGGGTGATGTGAGCTTAAATCCTCTTCTGCATAGCAAGTAGTCAATAGCATTGAAAATGGAAAAAAATAACCTTATGTTACTATTTTTGGTTTAGGATATAGATTTAAGTACTAGAAGAAGCTGCTAAAAGAATAAGAAAGTGATTGTTTCTGAGGATCCAGGTACAAGTGCAGGGCATAGTTGCTTTTCATTATAAGCCTCTTAATACATGTTTGTATGTGTGTGTTTTTTTTTTTTTGAAAGAAGTCTTACTGTGTTGCCTCTGTTAGTCTCAAACTCCTGGCCTCAAGTGATCTCTTACTGTGGCCTCCAAAAATGCTGGAATTAAGGTGTGAGCCACTGTGCCTGGCCAGCCTCTTCATATATTTTAAATCCTAGATCCAAAAATTGAAATAGAACTGGAAAAAGTGCAAAGTTTTAGTTTTAAGTGTTAAGTTTTAAAGGTTGTGGAGGTTTAGGTAAGAGGAGGATTAAGTAATCTAGGTACAGGTAAAAAGCCTGTATAATGTCAGGGAGGTGTAGGATTGTATAGTATGTTTCGGGAATTTCTAGCAAATAGGAATGGTTGGAGAGAAAGGTGATTTAGAAGAATGGCAGGTTGATTCTTTACCAGATTGAGGAGGATCTTGCAGTATTTTTTGAAAAATCAGTTAATATAATTTGTGTCATGAAAACAAGTTTTAGTAATATAAATTATATAAATAAGCTCTTTCAGATTTCCTACACCTGTAACATATACAATTCCTTCCTCATTTGAAAATCACTGAAATTTGAACTGAGAGCTGGTAAGATCATTTTAGCATGTATTAGAAATTACACTGTTGGCATTGTAAGAGTTAGATTTGAAGGAAAGATAGACTGGTAGTAAGACCACCAATTGAGAAGCTGTTAAAACAGTCCAGACCAAAGGTAATGGGTGCCTGAAATAGAGCAATGTCATTTGGAACAGAGTAAGAGGGCCAGGTACATGTTCAGCATGTTTAGGAGGCAATCTTGTTTGGACAGGCTCC
Organism: Plecturocebus donacophilus; assembly: GCA_004027715.1. Classification (NCBI taxonomy): domain Eukaryota; kingdom Metazoa; phylum Chordata; class Mammalia; order Primates; family Pitheciidae; genus Plecturocebus; species Plecturocebus donacophilus. The sequence goes on along the minus strand of PVKP010001501.1, from coordinate 112,320 downwards.
ACCAATTCCTTTAAAACTGAAGCCTGATTACTGGAGTGACAAACTACAGAAAGAAGCAGAAGCGTTTGCTTATTATCGACGGACACACACTGCCAATGAGCGGCGGCGGCGTGGTGAAATGAGGGATCTCTTTGAGAAATTAAAGATCACATTGGGATTACTTCATTCTTCCAAGGTTTCCAAAAGTCACATTCTTACTCGAGTAAGTGTTCTGTGTAAAGTACAATAAGAGCTTGACTAAGAGATTGTTACAGATGCTATGAGAAAGGGAATCCATTGACATACAAGGGAGATTGAAATAGAGCTACTTAAAACTAACAGTTGAATATGGACTAATGAATGTCCAGTAAATCCCTTAGGGGGAAAATCATTATGCTAAATCGCAGTAGTTTTTCACTGAAAGTCAGGTTCTTATTTGGCACAGCTATGCTTTCTTCAGATAGAATCAGAAACTCTGGTTAGCCACGTTGACCACATTCTCTTTACATTGATGTTCTTGATAGCACTTAGTACAGGTTATCACAGTGTAAAGCACAGCATGAGTGATATTTTAATACACTTAACAGTTGACAGTCATTTTAGACGAAAATCTGAAATATTCAAGGGAGTAGAAGTTTTAACTTTGCATGTGGAATATCTAAAGTAATTTCATTTAAATTGTTTTTAAGTAGAAGCTGGAGGAGTACTGGATAAGCATTCATATCCCTCTAGAGCAAAGTTATTTCAACCAGATTTTGGTTAGACTAGGAGGTGATCTTAAGGTTGATTATTAAAATCTAAGCAAAGCACAAGTATTTTATATCTCCTTGCAGTAGTGGAATGCCTACTACCATTCAGTGATGCTCGTTGGAAATAATCATGGTCACATTCCTTAAAAGTGTAAGCCAGAAACCTTCTTACAGTTTAACAAAAAATAATTTCTGAAACATCAGCAATTGTTAATGGAGTTTAAAAATTCTTTTAAGATATTAGATTTTTTTTTTTTAATTAGAGAAATTGTGTAGACCTTACCTGTGTTTAAAGAAAGAGTGGATCAATTTTCAGTAATATTGCTGTTTCTATTTTAGGCATTCAGTGAAATTCAGGGACTAACAGATCAGGCAGACAAATTGATAGGACAGAAAAATCTCCTGACTCGAAAACGGAATATTCTCATACGGAAAGTATCATCTCTTTCAGGTGAGACAAGTAAATAATCTCTGGTAAAGAGCATACAGCTTTAGCAAGGAGAAATCCTCAGTAGATCTTTCAGGTATGACTAAATTGAAGTCTTGGATCCCAGAGTTTACAGCACAGTTATCCTTTGTCCGGGTGGGATATTTCTTTTGAACTGTAATCACCTTGCTTTCCATAGTTTTCAGGAATATAGTTAAAGCAACTGGATTTCTGTTGAGTCTGTTTCTCATTATGTGAGATAATGCAGAAAGTGGTAATGTATCTGTAATTTTCTTGTAGGTAAGACAGAAGAAGTGGTCCTGAAGAAGCTAGAGTATATTTATGCAAAACAGCAAGCACTAGAGGCACAAAAAAGAAAAAAGAAGATGGGATCAGATGAGTTTGACATGTCTCCCAGAATTAGCAAACAGCAGGAAGGATCTTCTGCATCATCTGTAGAGCTTGGACAGATGATTATAAATAACAGAAGGGGGAAACCTTTGATTCTTTCTAGAAAAAAAGACCAGGCCACAGGTAGGAGGGACATTCTTTGCTTCTCTTAATGTAGATGAATATCAGTTGACTTTACTGGACTGATCATCCTCTCTTGTCCACAGTTTTTTGTTTGTTTGTTTGTTTTTTTGAGACAGAGTCTCTGTTGCCCAGGCTGGAGTGCAATGGTGTGATTTCGGCTCACCACAGCCTCTTCCTCCTAGGTTCAAGCAGTTCTCCTGCCTCAGCCTCTCGAGTAGCTGGGGTTCCAGGCATGTGCTACCACATCTGGCTAATTTTATATTTTTAGTAGAGGCGGGTTTCTCCATATTGGTCATGCTGATTTCGCATTCATAACCTCAGGGGCTATGTCTGCCTCTGCCACCAAAACGGTTGACATCACAGGTGTGAGCCACTGTGCCTGGCTTTTGTTTGTTTGTTTGTCCCCTCATCCCCCCGCCCCTGGCCTGAGACGGCTCTGTTGCCCAGGCTGGAGTGCAGTGATGTGATTTCAGCTCACTGCAACCTCCACCTCCCGGGTTCAAGTGATGATTATACTGCTTCAGCTTCCTGAGTAGCTGGGACTACAGGCGTGCACCACCATGCCCGGCTAATTTTTTTATTTTTAGTAGAGACCGGGTTTTGCCATGTTGGCCAGGCTGATCTTGAATTCCTGCCTCAAGTGATCTGCCCACCTCGGCCTCCCAAAGTGCTGGGATTACAGGTGTGAGCCACCTCTCTCAGCCCACAGTTTTAGTTTTAATTAAATGAATTAAAGATGGGTTATATAAAAATAGAATATTAACTACTTTAGATTTTGGTTTTTTTGGTTGTAATACATAGTAATGCAAATCCTGAGAAGTTACTAGTCCTGGTAACATATAAGTCTATAGTCATGTATTTTCTTTTTATTTATTTTTTTGATACAGAGTCTCGGTCTGTTGCCAGGCTGGAGTGCAGTGGCATGATCTCAGCTCACTGCAGCCTCTGCCTCCCGGGTTCAAGCGATTCTCCTCCCTCAGCCTCCCCAATAGCTGGGACTACAGGCATGCGCCACCACACCCAGCTAATTTCTGTATTTTTAGTAAGAGATGGGGTTTTACCATGTTGGCCAGGATGGTCTTGATCTCTTGACCTCATGATTTGCCTGCCTCGGTCTCCCAAAGTGCTGGGATCACAAGTGTGAGCCAACGTGCCCGCCCCTAGTCATGTATTTTTAGTGAGTAGTTTTTGAAACTGTTAATCTTTTCTGACTTTATATGTGAGTTCATGATTTCCCTGCAGTTCTGCTGGTGGGTTGAAGAAGTTGGGTCTAGTGGAGACAAATAAACGGGAAATTTTTTGTAAAATTTAATTTTGTCAAATCAGGGTCTATTTTTCATCAGATCACTTATTAATACATTGCTATTAAGAAACAAAGTAGCTGGGTGCTGTGGCTCACGCCTGTAATCCCAGCACTTTCAGAGGCTGAGGCAGGTGGATCACCTGAGGTTGGGAGTTTGAGACCAGCCTGACCAACACGGAGAAAGCCTATCTCTACTAAAAATACAAAATTAGCCTGTTGTGGTGGCCTATGCCTGTAATCCAGCTACTTGGGAGGCTGAGGCAGGAGAATCGCTTGAATCTGGGAAATAGAGGTTGCGGTGAGCTAAGATTGCACCATTGCACTCCAGCCTGGGTAACAAGAGTGAAACTCTATCTCAGAAAACAAAACAAAACAAAAAAGAAACAAAGTAAATGGGTCTTAAATTCTTATTACCATCTTTATTTTGGAAGTGAAGCTATACTGAATTTATGTTACTTGTATTCTTAAGAGAATGGTGTATCTGGCTGGCTGTGATGACTCATTCCTGTAATCCCAGCACTTAGGGAGGTGGAAGCAGGGGGATTGCTTGCACTCAGGAGTTTGAGACCAGCCTTGGGCAACATGGTGAAACCCTCTCTCTACTAAAAATACCCAATTAGCTTGGTGTGGTGGTGCACACCTGTAGTCCCAGCTACCCTGGAGGCAGAGGCTGCAGTGAGCCCAGATAGTACCACTGCATTCCAGCCTGGGCAACTTTTAAATTAAAAAAAAAAAAAAAAAAAAAAAGAAAGAAAGAAAAAGAAGAAAAGAATGGTGGATAACCCAGTGTATGAACCGGAAAAATCCGGTGTGGGTTTTTTGTGTTTGTTTTTTTTTTTTTTTGAGGCAGGGTTTTACTCTGTAGCTCAGGCTGGAGTGCAGTGGTTCACTTCCAGCCTTGACCTCCTGGGCTCAAGCAATTCCCCCACCTCAGCCTCCCTAGTAGCTGGGACCACAGGTGCACACCACTATACCTGACAAATTAAAAAAAGATTTTTTTTAGGCTGGGTGTGGTGGCTCACACCTTAATCCCAGCACTTTGGGAGACTGAGGCAGGTGGATCCCCTGAGGTTGGGAGTTCAAGACCAGCCTGACCAACATGGAGAAATCCTGTCTCTACTAAAAATACAAAAAATTAGCTGGGCATGGTGGTGCATGCCTGTAATTCCAGCTACTCAGGAGGGCTGAGGCAGGAGAATCGCTTCAACTCAGGAGGTGGAGGTTGCCATGAGCCGAGATTGCGCCATTACACTGCAGCCTGGGCAACAAGAGTGAAACTTCCTCTCAAATTAAAAATATATATATATATATATATTTTTTTTTTTTTTTTTTTTTTTTTTTTTTGTAGAGATGGAGGTGGGGGTCTCACCATGTTGCCTAGGCTGGTCTTGAACTCCTGGACTCAAGTGATCTGCCTGCCCCAGCCTCCCAAAGTGCTGGAATTACAGGCA
>PVKP010001501.1:0-107777 GCA_004027715.1 Plecturocebus donacophilus | reverse complement strand
CACAAGGGCAATTGCTCACCCTAAAAGGTCCTCTATTCTCAGGACCAGTGGTAACTGTTTCTCCTGATCTCTTAGAATCTGATCTTAAGCCTCAAGTTGCCAGTAGTGCTATGGCTCAGCCAGGTATGTTGTAAGTGTTGTCCTCTATGGGAAGTGATAAAGTTATCCCTGGTGTCTCACAGTGACCAAGGAAGCCTTTGAATGTGTTCTGTAATGATAAAGAGCTATTTTGTTGGCATTTGCCTTGGTAGGAGGTGGCCCTCTTTTTAGAACATATTTGGCTTGAGCTGTGGTACTGTTTGGTGTGTTTTACACCTGGTATTGGGAACCATTTTGGTAATTTCAGAGTTCCCTGGTATTGGGAACTCTGGTAATTTCTAAGTAGAATAATCAAAAAGATGTCAGAGTGAAAGGAAGATGTTAAATGATCATGGTCTTAGGTCTTGGTGTTGACAAATATTTGTTAGTTTTTTGTGGTACTCAGAGACAGTAACATTCCTGCATTACCAGCCCTATTCGCTTTGAACACTACTCTGTTTTGGGGCAAAGGGTAAAGGTGAAAGAGAAGCCCCACTAGGGTGATTAGGTTCCAGGCACCTAAATTTCTATTAAGGTAAAAGGGTCTCTTTAGTAATGTTAAAATGCTAGTTATTTTATTGCCATTGCCAGCCAAAAGTTCCTTGTCTCTACCTTTTGCCCAACTCACTCTGGAGGACTCATCTTTTTCTGGTTCCCAAGCTTCCTCTAGGGCTTCATTTTCTATGCTAAGTAGCAATTAGGTGAACAGAATCAAAACGCATTTCTGTCTTAGGACAAGAATTAACTTGGGGAGCATTTCTATAAAATAATTAAATGGAGCTTTAAAAAGTGGTGGAAAGAGGCTTTTGGTTGGATTTTTTTTTTTTCAAAGACGGGGTTTCACCATGTTGGTAAGGCTGGTCTTGAACTCCTGACCTCAGGTGATCCACCCGCCTCGGCCTCCCAGAGTGCTGGGATTACAGGCGTGAGCCACTGCGCCAGGCTTGGTTGGATTTTACTTGAGTTTTTTCTTGTTAGGTCACTAATTCGAAGAACTGATATTTCTTTCATCTTGTTGATAAAGGTAGACTACTGCTGAATTTAGAGTACAACTCCTTAAGATGGTCATATGGTATGACACAGAGAGAGAGATGCTAACACTGTAGATCTAAATGAATTTTTCTTTTAATTTTTGTTTTTCAGAAAACGACGACTTATTTATGATGCCACGAATTGTTAATGTGACATCACTGGCCACAGAGGGAGGTTTGATAGATATGGGTGGCAGCAAATATCCTCATGAAGTTCCTGATGGCAAGCCATCTGACCATCTGAAAGACACTGTTAGGAATGAAGATAACTCCTTAGAGGATAAGGGTAGAATCTCTTCCAGAGTAAACAGAGATGGCAGAGTGACGTTGGGTCCATCGCAGGTTTTTTTGGCAAACAAAGATTCTGGTTATCCACAAATAGTTGATGTTTCCAGTATGCAGGAAGCACAAGAGTTCTTACCTAAAAAGATTTCTGGTGATAGGAGAGGGATTCAGTATAAATGGAAAGAGAGTGAATTGAGAGGGGAGAGAGTGAAGAAGTCAAAGGAGTCTTCATTTCATAAATTAAAGATAAAAGATCTCAAGGACTCAAGCATAGAGTTGGAACTAAGGAAAGTAACATCAGCTATAGAGGACGCAGCTCTTGATCCCAGTGAACTGCTAACTAACGTGGAAGATGAGGATGATACTGATGAGACACTGACATCACTGCTCAATGAAATTGCCTTTCTTAATCAACAACTAAATGATGACTCTGTTAGCCTGGCTGAACTACCCAGCTCTGTGGATACAGAGTTCCCAGGGGATGCTCGGCAGGCTTTTATCAGTAAGGTTTCTCCTGGAAACAGAGCAACTTTCCAGGTTGAGCACTTGGGAGCTGGTTTGAAAGAGTTGCCTGATGTTCAAGGGGAGAGTGACTCCATCAGTCCCCTCCTCTTGCACTTAGAAGATGATGACTTTTCTGAAAATGAAAAACAACTTGCAGAACCAGCCTCTGAGCCAGATGTCCTTAAGATTGTTATTGACTCTGAAATAAAGGATTCTCTCCTTTCCAACAAAAAAGATACCGATGGAGGGAAGAATACTTCTGGCCTCCCTGCAGAGCCTGAAAGTGTGTCCTCACCCCCTATCCTGCACATGAAGACTGGCCTGGAGAACAGCAACAGCACAGATACTTTGTGGAGGCCTATGCCAAAGTTGGCCCCTCTAGGTTTAAAAGTAGCTAATCCTTCCAGTGATGTAGATGGTCAGAATCTCAAAGTGATGCCTTGTTTGGCACCTATAGCTGCCAAAGTTGGGTCAGTTGGACACAAAATGAACTTAACAGGGAATGACCAGGAGGGCCGGGAAAGCAAGGTGATGCCTACATTGGCACCTGTTATAGCTAAATTGGGCAACTCGGGGGCTTCACCAGGTTCTGCAGGGAAATGAACTTACTTGTCCTTGAGCAGAAGCCAGGCTGTGAGGGGAAATTGATTTCACCTCCTTTCTCTGCAGGCATCTGTTTATTTGTGTCTTGGAACTTGGATCCTTGACTTCAATGATGCAGTGGATAATGATGGAGAAAGGGGGTAGGGTGCTGACCCTGGTATAAGAAGTACTCTGAAATTCTGATCATGTTAAAATGTGTTACCTCACTTGTGGTGCTGGGTCCCCTCATCCTCTTTAAGAAGATGTGATCCATTGCTGAACACGAGGTGCCCCTCTTACCCAAGGAATTCATAACAAGACTCTGGCCCCACAGTGGTTTCTAATTCTTTCCCCCAAGAGAAAGAGCTGTTTGCAACTTTGAAATTGTTGTGGACTGAACTACAACTCGTAGCTGTTGGATTAAGTCTGAAATCTAAGGAATGTGATGGACTTGTGCAAAGGGATCTAGTAGAGATACTTTTAGTTGATGTTTAAAGAATAGGGAGAGGATGGGTACCATGGAATACCAAAGTGAAGGACTTTGTGTCATTCAGCAAAATTTTCTTTTTTCATATCCCAAGTAGCTCCCATTCCGTCACCTTTACAACCAGAATTAACAAATTCAAGGCTTCAGTAAAGTAGGGATGCTTTTAACTTTTATTATTAAGGTAGTAAGGTAATTATTTTGAGATCTTAAACAGTAGTTCTCTCTTTTTTTTTATGGGTATTGAAAAGATCATTTAACATTACCAGGGATTTTTACTGGGAATATATATTTTGGAGGTAGGCATAGAGGGAGCCCTACCTCTTCCACAGGTTATATCAGTCAGGAGACAGCTAAAATAAAATGCATTATCTCCCCAGACCAGAGACAGTGGCCAAAATAAAAAATCGTGGGGCTGGAAATTTCCCAAATCAAACCAGCCTTCTGGTGCTTGAAGGTTTCATTCACTATTACCTTCACCGGATGTAAAGAAAAGTCACAGTAGGCACTCTTTACCAGGGAAATAAGGCAGTATTTGAATCACAAGATATATTTTTTATCTGCAACCATGGGTTCAATGATCTATAGAGCTTTTTCACTCATTAGCTGTCAGGATATGAAGGACTGACAGTCTGTAAAGATAAAGATATTTATATTTTTGTATAGTTGTTTTCATAGATTTCTCAAAGGCTGAAGTTTTCAACCCAGAAGATGAGATTTGTATTGAGTATAGAAATGATGTTTCCTATCTAGTTTGTAAATAATCATGGTGCACTTGAGGGGTCTCGTGGAAACTCCTGGGGGCAAGAATCACTATTCTGAAACTGTATAGACTGGGATTTAGCTGCTGCATTTTGCCTTTCTTAAATAATTATATTTTGGAATGTAATCCCTGTTCTGTCTTCATTGACAGGATTTGCTTGTGTTGTTAAAACACTAACACAAGAGCTTCCAGTGCCTGGGCCGTGCCTAGGTGATGCTATTTCTTCTATATCTCCTGTCTTCTTTATCCCAAATCCCACTCAGCTTATCTTCAGACGAGGTTGTGAGACCAACTTTGGATTGGATCTAACCAGTGAATTATTATTTCCATGGTTGGTTCCCTTTCTGTTAACTCTGGTAATCAACAGATTGAAAACAGCAGAAAAACTTCCTCTGCAAATTGCAGTGGGAGCAAGTTCTTGTTGGTTTTGTGCTGCTTGCCTTTCTTATCTGCTCATCAGCACTTAACCTTCCCTCCTCTAAAGCTTAGAAAAGAAGCTTGAAGTAGGTAAAGAGTGCTCATCAGCTTCTCATTATCCTTCCACTGTTTACCCAGCAGATTTCATTCAATGCCTTAGCCAAGGAATCCAGCACCTGTCTCCCTTGCTAATAATTGTCCTTAGAGATGCTAGTACTTTAATCCAGGTATAGCAGTTTCCAATTATTTCCTTGCTTGTCTTTTCCCTACATTTCCTCCTGATTTCCCAAGACTCTTTTTGTGGCTTTTGAGGGTCAGCCAAGGAGCAGGCAAGTGAGTGAATAATCCTCAGGAAAAGAAGGACCATTTTAGCTTAACACTTCCTTTTTTTTTTTTTTTTTTTTAAAGAAGAAAATAGGTAAACAGGTAATAATTCTTAATTGGAGATATTTGACTCTTGATGGGATTGTAGGAAGATGGAAATGAGGGATGATTCCAGGCCTTTTAGGGGGAAGGCTGCAGGTATCATTCTAATTCCCAATTAACGGTGTTCTCAAGACCTCTTAGAACTAGGTGTTGTCAGGGATAAATTGAGGAGGGCTTAGTCTTCAGAACAATCCTGCAGTCTTGACAGAAATCTGAAATCTCCAAAAACTCCTACCCTTTAACCTTACCCTAGGGGAAACTGATCTATGAATATTAGATGTGTGATTATGAAAGGTGAAGTTGAGTGAGAGTAGTTGAGGAACCTGGAAGACAGTGAGCTCTCACCCTAATACTATAAGAAGCATGATCTCAGTAGACCAATAATTCGCCTTTTTATACATCTGTAAATAAATGGAATGTTTTTAAGAATATAATTATGTCAGATTTAGCATTTTCTTTTATATATTAAATATATATATATCTTTCCTTTTCTGCTTTCGAAAAGTGACTATTTTTTTAGAAACCTAAGAACAGAAGTTTGGTGATTGAAAGGTAGAATATATAAACCTGAAATAAATCAGTTACAAGAATTAAAGCAGAACTTGGTGTTGGGAGATTTGTGCCAAGTTGGAGTAGAGAATTCTAATTCCCTAAGATATATTTGAGAGAGGCACCACTGAAGTAGTTTTATTGTAGGAATCCCTTCCTTTTCTCACAGTTTCTGATACACCATTTTGGGGAGGTTTTCGGTGTTGTAATCTTTGTACCATGTTTTACATGCAGGCTTCCAAAATTGTTTACAACCTGATGGCATGTATTTGTTTTAGAAGTCATTCTAAAATCATTTTAGTATCAGTATAGGGAAGGCAGTTTACCTGTTAACCTTGGAGAGTAACAGTACACAAACAGTCCTTTTTTTTTTTTTGAGACAGAGTCTCTCTCTGCTGCCCAGGATAGAGTGCAGTGGCATGATCTTGGCTCACTGGTTCAAGCCTCCTGGGTTCAAGCAATTCTCCTGCCTTAGCCTCCCAAGTAGCTGGGATTACAGGCACATACCACCACGCCTGGCTAATTTTTGTATTTTTAGTAGAGACAGTGTTTCACTATGTTGACCAGGCTGGTCTCAAACTCCTGACCTCAGGTGATCTGTCCGCCTCAGCCTCCCAAAGTGCTGGGATTACAGGCGTGAGCCACCGCGCCTGGCCACACAAACACAGTCTTAGTGGTAAAGGACAATAGGTGTTCTTAAGGGAAGATATGTTAAAGAGTTTGACAGTTTACAAAAATGTTTAAAGGAATCCTTTAGACATCTAACTACTCTTAATCTATTAAGGTCACTAACAGATCAAGTCCAGTTATATAAGCTTGATACAAATGGTTCACTTTGTGTTAATTTTATAGTAAATGCAATTTTTTTTCTGGAATTATGGATGAAATAACCGATGCTAGCCCCTTCTATAACAAGTTTGAAAATGGTTTGAACAAACAAGAAAGCCAGACAATCCGTCTGTTATGTTGGTTTTAGTGGTTTAGATTATCTTTTTTTCTAACTATACTGGTTGAGCTATTTGAAATAGAATAGGGTGATGCACTTTGAAACTGGGTCTAGAAAATAGTGGCAACCCTTGTCCTTCACTCCAGAATTAAACAACAGCAACAACAACAAACCATGCACAGCACATTTTCCAGGTACTTTTATAGGGAATGACTGATAACCAAGAATAGAATACATTTCTTGCACAAAACTGTTAGTTTTGAAGAAGGTGCTGTAAGGGCATCACTACTTCATGTCATTGTATTATCACTAATGAAATTTTACCTGGACACCAATGTCTAGATGCAGAGAAATTTAAAGCTGAGATATTCAGACTCACTGCCAGTTGGAGGAAAAAAATCAGTTAAAATGCAGTTTTTGAAATAGAGGGAAATGGATAAATACAACTTTTTATTTGAGGCGTAACTGATAATAGACATGACTGAGCTGTTCTACACATAAGTAATGTTGAGTAGAATGGTGATGGTGTTGTGTTAAGAGGATGGGAAGACTAAACTATGGGATGAGTCGGAAATTTTGAGACACATCTAAACTCTGCTAAATTCTGTTGTAAACTGCTGGTAGAAAAGACATTAAGTAGGAAAGCAGTCTTGGAAGCATGGTTTTGAGATTTATCCTGTTTCCAACTGCAATCGTTGATCTCAGTTGTCTCACAGTGCCTTGCATGTAAAGGTGCTCAATAAATATTTGAATTGATGAGCAAATGTTTACTCTAGCCTGTTTTCCAGGATCTTATAATTGTACCTTATTTGCATGTTCCACCTAGGGTGAATTTTAAAATTTGATTTAATGAGTATAGTGCTTAACAGACAACTATATAACATCTATTCCCAGACATTTCAGAAGCTGACAAACACAATGTATAGATGTTTAGGACATATAAAAGCAGAATAAAGTGTTAAATGGTGTATGGATAATCAAATATTTACGAAGAGTTAACTGCATTTTGGAGGATTGGGATGGCAAGTATAGTCATGTGACACTTACTGATGGGGATATGTTCTGAGAAATGCACCTTGGGTGGTTGTGTTCTGCAGACATCATTGAGTGTACCGTAGTTATACTAACCCATTTAAGTGGTGTAGCTTAACCATACATTTAGGCTATAAGGTACAGCCTGTTGTTACTAGTCTATAAATCTGTACAGCATGTGTTCATAATTTAATGGGATCATGTGATCATTGACTGAAATGTCATTATACAGTGCATGACTAAATCTGAGTGGAGAAAAGTGAATAATGCTTCTGTTCACATTGGATCTGGGACTGTTACTTTCTCAGGAATTCATGAAGAATGGGACTAGCCTATAGCTTTATTCCTATATTAGTATATCAAAGGCAGCATAGTACCTATACAATAAAAGTTGGACTGAATTGTGAAGAATTAAAAATGTGTGGGCCAGGCACACTGGCTCATGCCTGTAATCCCAGCACTTTGGGAGGCCGAGGCAGGCAAATTAAGAGGTCAGGAGTTCAAGACCAGCCTGGGCAACATGATGAAACCCTATCTCTACTAAAAATACAAAAATTAGCAGGGCATGGTGGCATATACCTTTAATCCTGGCTATTCAGGAGGCTGAGGTAGGAGGAGTGCTTGAACCAGGGAGTCAGAGGTTGCAGTGAGCCAAGATGGCCCCACTGCACTCCAGTCTGGTGACAGAGCGAGACTGCATCTCAAAAACAAAAAAAGTGTGGTTTTGGCCTCTTACTGGAAGTACCCAGATTCCAGATTTAAGAAATCCTCATTACACTGCTTTCAGTTTTTCATGTAGGTCATCTTAAGGAAAGTAGGAGTTTGGATTTGCCTTTCAAGCTTCAGATTCAGTTGAGGGTATTAGGGGAACGTTTTTCTAAGGGGATAAACTACGGTAGCTTTGGATAAGAAATGACTGATGATACTTGGTAAACTATTTACCTGGCCATGAGTGATTAGGTGAGAAAACCGTTAGTGGACACCAAAAACTGTTAGTGGACAGCTCTTATGGGCACATTTTTACTCTAGTTTTATGGATGGAGATGGCAGTTGCCATGGTCTGCAGCATACAAGTAAAGACACCAGGTGGCACCATTTATTAGCTTTTACTCCCATGGAGAGGTCAAATCATGTACTAGCAAGGGGTTGAGGGAACCAATGACCTCTTGCATATTGTAGCTAATGGTTCTTGCCTTTTTCCTCCAGACTTGGGAAATACATTTGAAAATCGCATTTCATGTTTCATAATATTTGCAGTGCATGATTGAAGGGAAGAAGGCCACATGCTATTGTTGGTCTTCCAGGAGCTGGCATCCATCATCTCCATGTCAACTTGTGAGCTTTACAAATCTCATTTTTAGTATGTGGCTACAGTATACACACGCACATATTTGCTTTGCCACTTGGCTGTACAAGGCTCACCATTGTACACAAGCAGTGAATTTAGGGGTTCTTCCCTCTTGCTAACACATGTCATCTCAGGGCTTCAAAAGATCTGGATAGGGTGAGACAGATACACCAGTGTACTATTTTCCTTGGGTCCCTTGTCTTTTATTTAGGCTTTTTCATAAGGTCTAATAATTCCTTAGAGGTTCCTCCCTCTTGTTGACACATGTCATCTCCACAGGGATTCGAAAGATCTGGATAGGGTGAGACGGACACACCAGTGTACTATTTATTCCCTTGGGGTCCAAGTCTCTGGCTTGAGGTAATTTCTTATAGCAGTAAAGTGGAGAATACTCAGGAAATATATATTGTATGTAGCATTTCCGTGTATTCCGTCTCCCCCGCCATGAATTAGAAAAACTACCCCTCGATATAGTATCAGCAGGCTTGACAGTGACTTTATCAAGGAACAGCCTTGGGGAAAAGAATTCACAACTGAATTTTGACAGGAACAAGGAAAAATCTGGAGCAACGAAGTCCTGGTCAGCTTTAGTTGAGGGAGCACAATGGGATTTCGGAGGCTAAAAAACCATGAAACCTACAGTATATCTCATAGCATATACACTTGTCTTTTCTCTTCCTCCGCACGCCCAAAGCTCTGTTCAAGGCCACCCTTTCCCCTTTCATTGTGACCAATCAGGTTGCGTAGTGCAAGACACTGTTCTTAGGAATTGAAATTCGTTACTCAGAAGAATCCTTTCCACGTTGAGTCAACATGCCGCACGGGCTGCGAGCAGAAACTACTCCAACCGCTTTAAATCCCGACACTTGTGGTCGCTAGGAGCACAGCTTTTAGGCTGTAGTTCAGTCTTGTAATTCTGAGCTAGGAGTTTCTGCTACGAGCCCTCGGGCCTATCAAATGCCAACCTTAACACCATGGAGGCGTGGTTATCGTCTGGGGGCTCCGGGATGTAGTTCTCTGGGGGACCAGGCCTGATAATACCATAAAAGGCTTGGTTCTCTCAATTCTGAAGCAATGTTCTGTTGACCTTCCTTTAAAAGCGGTACCCGCAATTGTGTGGATTCCGTGGTCCTCTAGTCCCAAGTCGTCTGCTTCCTGGGCTCTTTCATTGGCTCCGCCCCGTAAACCTTGCTCGTCTACTCTGGAAACGCCCTCCTGGCTACAGGCCGCGCCCCTCGCGTCGGCTCCGCCCATCTGGCCCGTATCTTGGCTCCAGCGGTAGTTCGCGTTTTGAGCCGCTCGTGCCACCATAGCTCCTGCTGCTGCTTCTATCGCTGCAGCTACAGCGGCGGAGCTGAAATTGTCGAGCGCGATGCCGGAGGGCGCTGTGAGCGTGGGGGCCCTCGCTCGCCGGGGCTGGTGAGGCCAGGCCCGAACGGGGGCGCTGACGAGTAGCAGGGGCTTCAGAGGCGGGTGAAAGATAAAGGTTCAGAGCCGCCGTGGAGAGCGGAGAGCGAGCTTTGGAGGATAGGGGGTGGGGAGGGAGGCTCCCGTGGCAGAACGAGTTGCTGGGCTACGTCCCCGCTGCCGCTAGCACAGGTGCCCAGGCCTCCTGTTGAAATCCCTGGTGGTCTCGGCGGTCTCCTCCCTTGGACACTACAGTTGCCATGGGAACAGTTGGGCATTAACGGGAACCAGATCGTCCACGAGACTTAAGTAGGGCCCATCCCATCCATTTCGCCAGTTAAATGCCTCTGGCGGGCGTGGGCCTGGCATTTCTTCGTGGCTAAGGATTTTGTCCCCCTTTTTTGTGAGCCTTTCCTTCCAACGTTGTAAGAAACTGTGCAGGGCTTGAAGGTGGGAATGAGGGGAAAGGTGAGAGCAATACCTAGAGGTAAAAGCTGCAGACTTCACTAGGTAGAAGGTAAGACTCTGATAGTAAGGTGGCTTCTGCCATCTCAGGTCAGTGAGAGGGCCTATTCGGAAGCCCTGTGGAGTGGGAAGACAGTGCCGCTGTTGAAACAAGACCCAGGACTGGGCCAGGGACTGTCCCAAGGGGTTTCTCGTCATAATGGCTGTGGAAGGGTCAACCATTACCAGCAGGATCAAGAATCTGCTGAGATCTCCTTCCATCAAACTACGCAGGAGTAAGCCAGGAAACCGACGAGAGGACCTCAGCTCCAAGGTGAGTCCTGGTGGGAGCCACCTCTTTCCAAACCGACCCTCTGCTGCTCCATGTTCCTCTTTAACCTTCCTGTTTATTGGGAAAGAAGATAACTAGAAGCTCTTGTTGACTCTAAAGGATCACATGTGATCTCTGCAGTCAATGATTTGGTTTTAGATTGGAGGAAAAAGCAGCAGGGGTGGCCATGCTGAGATTCATCCATGAGAAGAGGTGAATAGGAGGAAGGCCACCTGGCCCTCCTGGGTTCAGTTGTGGTCTTACCACCCGGGTTCAGTTGTGGTCTCACTATAAGCATGTGCTTGGGAAGCCAGTTGATATGCTGTGACTCAGTTTCCCTTCTTGGGAGAGGACAGTAGGAACACATACCTTGTGAAGGGCTAAGCTGTGACTAATGTAGCTGCAGGTGTTAATGTAACAGCTGGGGTTATGTAAGACTGTAGTGGCAGAAATAAATATGCCAAAACACCTAGTCATAGGAATTGACTTGGTAATTGCTCTTGCCCAGGGTCAAAACAAAATTTTTTTGTCTCTTCAAGAGGCATCTTGGCTTCCTAGGAATAATTACCCTCAAGAAGCCAGATATCTGTCAGCAAAACAGTTTGGGATGGTCCTTGAGCATTGCTTATCTCATTCACTATATGCCAAGAGCCACATCTCACTCTACTGCAGATGATCCTCACAGGCAAAGTTCCTTTCCATCCCTTCACTTGTCTGGGTTTTCTTCCTTATGCTTTTTTCAACTAAATGAACCCCAGAACTTTGGGAATCCTGAAGTAGACTACATTTATTTAAACCCTTGAGGAAATCCAGGGCTTTATTCCCACAGGATCGGATCAGATTTTGTGTTTTATTAGTAGCCCGTAAACACAATAGCCTTGTGTGGTACAAGACTGTTACAGGGAGAGGCATTTGAGACCACAGCATGTTATTGCTTTGTCTGTAACTCTTCAATGATGAGTAAATCCCATGAGGAATGATTTAGAATGCCACTGTACAAATGGCAGGATTCTGGGAGAACTGAGTTCAGCTCTGTATTCCTTAGCAGAACCTTGATTGGATTTGGTAAGAAGGAGAACAGCTTCCCTGTATATTTCAGCAGAAGTTGTACTGAATCACAGTTTGCTAGAAGGTTCTGTGATGGTGGACATTGTGACCCTTCCAAGGTCTCTTATTAATCATTGTTTCTGTTCTCCTGAGGCAGACGAATAAGCCTGAAACACAGAAATTGTCTTAGATATGACTCTGTTCATTCTTACTGCTGCAAGTGCTCTTATTCTTGGCTGGTAACTTGGCAGTGACCAGCACTATTAGAGCAATCTTCTCAAATCTTTGGCCTCTTTTTCTGGCCAGGAATGGTATAAGTAGTAGAAACGTGTTATGAGGGTTTAGCCTTCATTATTAATTCTTACTGTATAGTTTCCATTCTTTAAGACTTCCAATATTATTCATTACTAATGCATTTAACAAGTGTTTATTGAGTGCCTATTAGGTGTGCAGTCAATGATGGGTGAAACATTACCCTTGCCATCAAAAAGCTTATGGCTAGTCAGACATGTAAACAAATAATTAAAACATAGTGTGATAAGTACTGCTCTAGGAGTAGGTTTAAGTTGTTAATGGAAGCACAGGGGAGGCGACCTAAGTCAGTTCAGGGGAATTAGGAAAGGCTTCACCAAGGAATGGATGCTTGAACCATGAGTCCTGAGGCAGGTGGAGAAAAGTTCTCCAGGAATACAGTAGAAAAGGGGCATCCCTGGGAGGACCATTTACCATTCCCTGTTTAAAACAGGAATTCAGTGCTTCAGACTGCTTTAAATGGCTTTGTCTGTCCTAAAGCTGTGTGTGAAAGAAATACTTAGCTGAAGTTGAATGACCCTTGAATGGTCTGGCAGCAAAATGACTGGTGCATATCTTTAGCACCCGAGAGAAGTAGCTGTCTTTGTGTGCCTGGGACCCTAGAGATGCTGGACTCCCCACACTCTTTAGTAAAAGGTTTCTACCTAAGATTATTCTAAAAGCCTGCCTTGTGATAATTCTAGTATATTAAGCTCTGTGAGTTGCTCTAATATGTGGTGGCTATGGGTACTCATGATAACAGGACGTGTGTGATTCATGGATAGCTAATTCTCAAATAAAATTTCAAGACAGAAAGGCACATGCCCCTTTTGGGGGGCAAAGAAGGAAATGTCAGAAAGCCTTTATGCAGCTCTTACTTCAGATGGCCTCCTGCTTTGAATTATACTGTTGCTTCTATCTAAAGTAGCCTTCTCCGTTACACCAAATTCTACACTTATTTTTAGGTCCAATTCCGTATTTATCAGAGCCACAGGGCTTTCTCTGACTAGCCCCGACTTTGAAACCAGTTTCTTACTGTTCTTTTATGTATCTTCATTTCCCAAGGTTAGGGTCATGCTCTTTATTTCCTTTATATCACACCATTTAGGACAATGTAAGATGGGCAGTAAGTACTTAAAAGAAAATGAGTGAGAATAAAATAATCAGGCGGAATTATGACCTCTTTAGAAGAGAAATCAAAACTAGAATTAATAAAATGGTGACAAAGAGGTAGAGATACAGCCTGATGAGGTGTGAAGGACATGAGAAAAGAAGTCCACATTTGTAGAAAGCAGTGCTCAGTAAAGACTTCTTAATTCAGGAGAGACCTAGTTAAAAACATGGCTAAAAGCTGGTGTGAGAGAGCCAGTGGAGGTGGAGATTTAAGTTACAGCAAAGAGAGTAGCTAAGAGCTGAGATTTTTTATTAAGCCTTTTCAAAGGGAGGGGTGTCTCTGAAGTAGAATAAATTGGAAAAGAGTAATTTAAAGTTTTATGCTAAATCTGCTTAGTGTTGGTGAAGTGTGACTTGAAGTTATCAGTTGTAAATACCCAAGTTCAAATCCTGTCGACTTGTCGACTTGTCAGTTCCTGCCTCTTATCGCTAAGTTGGGGCTGTGTTTTTTTTAAGAAGCAAATGTGTGTGTTTTCTTGGTAGCTAACCCTCCTCCTCTTAAAGTTTCTGAAAGATTTTTATGTGGAGGGAGCTGGGCTTGTTTTCAGGGACAAAGGACAGAAATGGACCAAAGCCCAGTAGGTAAGATTTAAGTTAGGGTTACAAAAGGATTGTCTGAGCTGGAGGGTTGCTAGATTGTTAAAAAGTGACTGAAGGAGGTGTTGAGATCTTCCTCCTCCTTAAGAGTCATTAATCTGATCCAGGTTATATGTTATTCCTTCTGGAAACAATGAGTAAGATGACTTTCTTCTAGTTGTATTTTTTAATTGTCAATCTAATTCCTCTCTCTCTATTCTTTTCCCAAGTTTTTTTTCCCCGTATCGTTGTGTGGTGGTACTTTGAGCCTTTTAAGAGGTGACTCTAAGAAGAGTTAGGGTAGGTGGGTTTCATGAAGGAGAAAAAGTGGTAGTAATCTAATTTCAGCTTCTGCTCGATGTTTGAACACATATATGATTTGGTATTGGGAAAGCATACTCGTACTCATTTTTTTTTTTTGAGATGAAGTTTCGCTCTTGTTGCCCAGGCTGGAGTGCAATGGAGCGGTCTCGGCTCACTGCAACCTCCGCCTCCCGAGTTCAAGTGATTCTCCTGCCTCAGCCTCCTGAGTAGCTGGGATTATAGACATGTGCCACCATGCCTGGCTAATTTTGTATTTTTAGTAGAAACATGGTTTCTCCATGTTGGTCAGGCTGGTCTCCAACTCCCAACCTCAGGTGATCCTCCTGCCTCGGCATTTTTTTTGAGATGGAGTTTTCATTCTTGTTGCTTAGGCTGGAGTGCAGTGGCTTGATCTCAGCTCACTGCAACCTCTGTCTCCCAGGTTCCAGCGATTCTCCTGCCTCAGCCACCAGAATAGTTGAAATTACAGGCACGAGCCACTATGCTTGGCTGATTGGTTTGTATTTTTAGTAGAGATGGGGTTTCACCATGTTGGCCAGGCTGGTCTTGAACTCCTGACTTCAGGTGATCTGCCCTCCTCAGCCTCCCAAAGTGCTGGGATTAGAGGTGTGAGCGACTGTGCCTGACTGCATACTCTTTTTTTTTTTTTTTTTGAGACAAAGTCTTGCTCTGTCGCCCAGGCTGGAGTGCAGTGGTGCGATCTTGGCTCACTGCAACCTCCGCCTCACGGGTTCTAGTGATTCCCTTGCCTCATCCTCCTGAGTAGCTGGGACTACAGGCATGTGCCACCACGTGTGGCTGATTTTTGTATTTTTAGTAGAGACGGGGTTTCACCATGTTGGCCAGGATGGTCTCTATCTTCTGACCTCATGATCCACTCGCCTTGGCCTCCCAAAGTACTGGGATTACAGGCGTGAGCCACTGTGCCCAGCCCACATACTGATTTTTAAAGCATTTATGGATCTTGAACTCCTGCTCAACGGCCCTCAACTTGTGGGAGGAGCTCAGAGGGAAAGTGAGACATCAGAATACCTGTGCAACATTTAAAAAATATGCGTTCCTGGACCCCATCTTAGCTGTATGGAATCAGAACCTTTAGGGGTAGAGTTTGGTAGCTGTGTATATATTAAGTTCCACCAGAAGCCCACTGCTGGTTACAAATCCCTGGCCTTCGGTGATAGGACCCTGAAATCTATTGGCTTCATACCCAAGTACTCACTGAAGCTTCTTAGAAGTATATAAAGCTGGCCAGGCGGCGGTGGCCCATGCCTATCATCTCAGCATTTTGGGAGGCTGAGGTGGGTGGATTACCTGAGGTCAGAAGTTCGAGACCAGCCTGACCAACATGGTGAAACCCTGTCTCTACTAAAAATCCAAAAAATTAGCCGGGTGTGGGCATAGTGGTGCACTCCTGTAATCCTAGCTACTCAGGAGGCTGAGGCAGGAGAATCAGTTGAGCCAAAGAGGTGGAGGTTGCGATGAGCTGAGATCACGCCACTGCACTCCAGCCTGGGCAACAGAATGAAACTCTATCTCAGAAAAAACAAAAAACAACAACAAAAAAAAACAAAGAAGTATGTAAGTGTGCTCTTCTTTTTGAGTAGAGTTTTTTTTTTTCTTGGTTGGTTTTTTTATTCTCTACTGTGACCTCTAGACTGATTGCTCTGAAAGCTGCTAAGTCAGGGATAGATTTGAGAGAACTACATTGCCGTAGAGCTGATCATTGCCATGCTAACGCAGATTAGCAGGAGTTTCCCCTGTTGGCAAGATTAGGAAACTTGATGATAATATCCCAGAGCCCAGGCCAGTCTTTCATGTCACCATTCCACTACCCATTTCCCTTTGGACTCACAGGAATCAGTAGTTGTTGTTTGTTTGTTTTGTTTGTTTTGTTTTAAAGAGATGGGGTTTCCCTGTGTTTCCTAGGCTGGACTTAACTCTTGAGCTCAAGTGATCCTCAGCTTTCTTTTTTTCCTTTTTTTTTTTGAGAACTTTGCTCTGTCATCCAGGTTTCAGTACAGTGGTGCGATCACAGCTCACTGCACCCTTGAACTTCTGTGCTAAAACGATCCTCCCACCTCAGCCTCCTGAGTAGGTGTGACTACAGGCGTGTGCCAGTATACCTCTTTATTTTTGTTTCTTTGTAGAGACAGAGCTTCATTATGTTGCCCAGGCTGGTCTCGAACTCCTCGCCTCAAGAGATCCTCCTGCCACAGCCTCCCAAAGTGCTGGGATTACAAGCATGAACCACCATGCCCAGCCCCTGCCTTACTTTCTGATTAGCTGGAACAAGGGGCACTTGCCTCTGCACCAGGCTCTGGTCATTTCTTAGTGTTCAGTACACACTCTCTGAGCTCTCCACCTAGAATAGATGACTAAGAGTGGATGTCCCTGTGGCCAGCAGCTATGCCCCTCACCAGCCTTTGTGAGTGCCCTTGGCCAAGTTCTGGTTGAGTTTTCTCTCTCTGAGGTGGTCTGGAAATAAGGCTTGGGAAGTGTCCTGACGTCCTCACAACAGGTGGTATTCAATGAAAAATGTCAATGCTCTCTGAGTTTTGTTTCTTTGATCTTCATTTCATTCCTCCTTCCGGTTCCTGCAGCTGCCCTCAGCCTTCAAAGTGATTCTTACTGGAGAGAGAGGATGTGTCTCTCCCTAGACCCAACACCTCTTCCTTTACTATCTAAAAATAGCCCAGCCTCTTCGGGCTCAGAGTTGTCTTTCGAAACCTCCTCTCATCTACTTGGCCTCACTCATTTCAGAGTGGAACAGCACCTCTGCTTTCCAAGTTTTCCTCCCTTTCAGTTTGCAATTTAGGGCAGGCCCCTGTTGGATCAGTTTGAGTCAGTGTCTTATTCCCTGCTGGTATTTTGAATGTCTTGCGTTTGTCACCTGTGTGTTTTCATTTCTTGACGAATGAAAAAAACAGGTAGAAATGAGGCTTCCGCCTGACCTCTGTAACCTCCCCACTAACCCCATGAGTCTGAAGTTGGGCTTGATGCTAATATCACTGACCCTTTGTTTGGAAAACAGTCCAGGGCTTCAAATTGGGGCTACGTTTATCCAAACTAAGCTTCTCTGAGTGCATGGTCTGTCCCACTCATCCTTGGAAGTGTCTGTTGGTTTTACTTCATGTTCAGACTGCAGTGTTGTTAAAGAAATAAAGCTACAGTGTTTTCAGTATGATTTGTCATATTATACTTCATGTTCCCACTGTTGCAGGCTAAGCCTCTTCTCTGGGCTCCATTGTTTAATGCAGGACAAGGCCAGGTTTTCTGGCAGCTTCCTTTTCATAGCAATTCTCAGTAGAGGTATAGAATGAGACCTACCTACCTTCTTGGGTGTTTATTACCCCATTTGTGGATTTTACTTTAGCTTCTGTTATCTTTTAAAATTAAAAAAAAAAAAAAAAAAGTTGGTGGGGAAGGCAAGAAATAAAAGTGAATATGACAGACTGGATAGTGTGGATATTTTTTTTTGAGACAGTCTTGCTGTGTTACTCAGACTGGAGTACAGTGGCGCAATCTCAGCTCACTGCAGCCTCCGCCTCCCAGGTTCCAGCGATTCTCCTACCTCAGTTTCCTGAATAGCTGGGATTACAGGCACCCACCACCACGCCATCTTTATGTTTTCAGTAGAGATGGGATTTTACCATGTTGGCCAGGCACCCACCACCACGCCATCTTTATATTTTCAGTAGAGATGGGATTTTACCATGTTGGCCAGGATGGTCTCGATCTCATGATCCACTGGCCTCGGCCTCTCAAAGTGCTAGGATTACAGGCGTGAGCCCCCACACCCAGCTGGTAGTGTGGATTTTTAGGGTTGGTATTTTTCAAGGTCCAGATTTTTCAAATCTTTCTTCCTTTCAACTGTTAGAGCAGCAGGTCCACAATGCTTCTTCATTGGTCACATTATTTTCCTCTGGTTTTGAAGGACATTTAACAGAAGAATGAGTTTACAGTATGGATAGCTCCTCCTAGATTTCCAGGGAGTAAATTCCCTCCTCCCCCGCTATTTTAGCACAGTGTTTGCAATACTTTTTTTAATTTCTTTTTTGAGACAGAGTCTTTGGCTGTGTCACCCAGGCTGGAGTGCAGTGGCGCGACTCAGCTTACTGCAACCTTCAGCTCCCTGGTTCGAGTGATTCTCTTGCCTCAGCCTCCCCTGGAATTACAGGCATGAACCACCATGCCCAGCTAATTTTTGTATTTTTAGTAGAGATGGGGTTTCACCATGTTGACCAGGCTGGTCTCGTACTCCTAACCTCAAGTGATGTGCCTGCCTTGGCCTCCCAAAGTGTGCAGTGCTGTTTTTTGGTTGCTTTCCTATTCTGTAAAACAATCCTATCTTTTTTTGTTTGTTTGTTTCTTGCCAGGATTTTAAAATTTTATATGCCTTATCTCTTCCCTTAAAACTGAAATGAAGCTAAAGATATTTTCCACCAGGTGTGGTGGCTCACACCTGTAATCCCTGCACTTTGGGAGGCCGAGGCTGAGGTGGGCAGATCAGGAATTCGAGACCAGCCTGACCAAATGGTGAAATCCCGTCTCTACTGAAAATACAAAAATTAGCTGGGTGTGGTGGCGCACACCTGTAATCCCAGCTACTCGGGAGGTTGAAGCAGGAGAATGGCTTGAACCCTGGAGGTGGAGGTTGCAGTAAGCCTCCACTGCACAAGCCGAGATTGTGCCACTGCACTCCAGCCTGGGCAACAGAGCAAGACTCCATCTCCAAAAAAAAAAAAGATATTTTTCCTTACCTGCTATCCCAGGCACAGTGGTACGCACCTTAGGAGACTGAGGCGGGATGATTGCTCAAGCCCAGGAGTTTGAGGCTGTAATGATGGCACCGCTGTATTCTAGCCTGGGCAACAGAGTGAGACCTTGTGTTAAAAACAAATACAAAACTCCCTGCACTTCTGTTTATAATTGAGATTTTAATATACTTGAAGATCTTGGAACAAACCCTTTGTGAGACCATATGGCTAATTTTTTTTTCCCAGTTTATCCAATGTTCTTTTGGAGAAACCCTGAGAAGAGAGTTTCTTTGGTTGTTCAGGATTTGAGCGTTGCTCCTTATTCATTACAGTTCTCATCAGCCTTTGAGACCTTTCTTCCTTTAGTGGATCTTCTGGTGGTTACTTCATAAGTTTGGCCGATGCTGTTACACGTGGCTGGCACTTAAAAAAATAAGACTTAGGCTGGGTGCAGTGGCTCACTCCTGTAATCCCAGCACTTTGGGAGGCCGAGGCGGGTGGATCACGAGGTCAAGAGATCGAGACCATCCTGGCCAACATGGTGAAACCCCGTCTCTACTTAAAAAAAAAAAAAAAAAAAGCTCGGTGTGGTGGCACGCGCCTGTAGTCCCAGCTACTCGGGAGGCTGAGGCAGGAGCATTGCTTGAACCCGGGAGGCAGAGGTTGCAGTGAACCGAGCTTGTGCCACTGCACTCCAGCCTGGCACCTGGCGACAGAGCGAGACTCTGTCTCAAAACAAAAACAAAAACAAACAAGACTTTAAAAAATTATGAAATACAGCAGACATAAGAGTGTATACAAATATAATAATGTATTATAAATAATGATAAATGATTCTCCCAGGTAACCCCCACCCAAGTGAAAAAATAGAACAATGGTAAGGTGTTGGCAGTTTCTGAGGGATGTGATGCTAGGGGTGTCATCAGGGTGGGTGAGGATGTACTAGGCATTGTGCTAAGCATTTTACATATACTATCTTATTCAAGTTTTATAGAACACTAACATAAATACTGTTACCTCCCCACTTTGTAGTTAAGAAAACTAATGATAAGAGAGGTCAGGTGAGTAACTGGTAATTACACAGCCAGTGAGTGACTAAGCTAGATTTCAAATAGAGGCTTTCTGAACTCCAGTGCCACACTTCATCTTTATTCTGCATTTCTCCCATGGAGCCTTCATGAGCACAGTATGGCACTGATTGCAGAAGTGTGCCTAGTATTGCCATAGCCAAGAGGCACATCCTGCACTCAGCTTAGAAAAAGGGACAGTTCTCAAAGAGAGAGAGAGAAAAAAAAACCCCGACAATTCCTTAAAAAAAATACTTTCTCCCCAACATTCCTTATAAAAGTCAATTTAATGAATTTCTCAGACTATTGTTTTAGATCCATCACTCAGTAACCGTTGTCCATCTACATCCTTACTCCTCTAACCACCTCCAACTCCAGATTTCCTGAACTGTTGTTTCTGCTTCTCATTCTTGTTAGAAACTGTGCAACCTGTGGTTCTGTGGGTATGTGAATGTGAAGTTGGCAGGGTACAGCTGCATAGTTCCAGATGACCATAAGCCACAAACAGTTGCTGCTTCTCTCTTGGGGTTGGTTGGGGAGTGAAGCGGAGACGGACGGATGCCTTGGTTGTTTTGTGTGTGGGTATCACAGGGCTTCAAAGTGTTGTGCTCTTGGTCGGCTGGTTGATTCTGTAGCTCCTGCTCTTGACGAGTTTCAGTGCTCCTTCAGCTCTGTCCCTCTTTTCCTCTGAATTCCACGTCTTTGTTATCTCTGTTAGCATACCACTGACCTTGCTTTTGAACCTGTGAAGAATAGTTGGGAGGAAATACCTCTTTCTGTTGGCAGAAAATGGACTTAAAAATGTCCCATGTCCAGGTTAACCTGGATGATGACAGTTGGTGATGAGTTTGTATGAACATGAGCAGAAATGAGGTGGTTTGCCCACCTGACTCCATGCGGCTATGCTGGCTCCAGGTTGCAAAGTTCTTCGAGCAAGTGCCTTGTCTTGCCTAATCTCGAATTTCTATTCTTTTTATTTCTTCTCTCAAATAGACACTGTGATAACATTATAGGTGCAAAAGTATGAGATCTAAAGGCCTCTGCTTCCTTGCATGGCCTCAGTTTGTCCTGAGCAGAGGGAGCCCCAAGGCAGTTGGATTGGATGGAGGGAAGCCCATAGGCAGTTTGCAGTTGTGAGCGAGTAGCTGGGAGCATGCTCAGAAACTCTGATTCTTGCATCTCCATGCTACTGCTTTGGAGAAAAGCAAGAAGCTGCTTGTCAGGACTAACCCTGTAATGTGCAGGCCTGCCTCTGTTACCCTGACATTTAGTGGTTGGCTTCTGTTTGAGAGGGCACAGTATCTTTGTATACCATGGTGGTTTTCATATGACATAATAACCTGCTGCTGACTTTTCTCAACATATCCTTTCCGCTTATGATGCTCTTCTTTCTCCAGGCTGCTTTGGGTTCTCTTGTGAGGCCCCTACAGCAGCTGTCACTGAGATACTGCCTCATAACAAACCTAGAACTGGCTAGTGAACAGAGCTTCTCAGGAGTTAACATGAGCTGGATGTGGCCTCCCCAACTACTCTGGAGGCCGAGGCAGGAGGATCACTTGAGGCCAGGAGTCAAGACTGGCCTGAGCAACATAGCAAGATCCCATCTCTAAAAACTTTTTTAAAAAACTAGCTGGACTTTGGGAGGCCATGGTGGGTAGATCACTTGAGTCCCGGAGTTCGAGATCAGCCTAGGCAACATGGCAAAACCCCGTCTGTTAAAAAAAAAAAAAAAAAAAAAATTAGCTGGGCATGCCTGTAGTCCCAGCTACTTAGGAGGTCCAAGGTGGGAGGATTGCTTGAGGCTAGGAGTTCTAGGTCGATGGTGAGCTAGAGACTTCCTCCCAGGGCCGTTGTGAGATTTAATGAATTTGAAAGCACATTGTAAGTTCTAAATAACTTTACAGCTATAAGGGGTTGCTAATACTATCAATATCTGAGATATCTAGAGTACCAAGGAATTTTCTTCTAATGTGTTGGCAAGATTTTAGTCCTTCAAGTTTCCATTTGTGAGAAGTCCTTTTTTGTAGGCTCAGCTTCTTCTGTTCCAACATTTTAAATCAGACTTTCTGCATGACATTTTATTGTGAACTGTCTTCACTATCTTTTTCTTGCCAGTATTCTAACTTGTATCAGCACTACTTTACTGACCAAAAAGAAGGCTTGGCAGGAGTTCTTTTTGATACTAACTACTGTGTAATTTATTTCAGGACTATGGCTATGATTTTGAGGGGGGGGGATTTTTTAAAAAAATGTCAATCAGTGAACTCCAGGAGTAGAGGGGAGTCTTAATTTTTTCTTTATCTGTTTAGAAACCGCCAGTGTGATGAGCATGCTTTTTAACAGCAAAAGCTCCTCTAGATATAGAAATAATTTTTTTTCTTTTGGGGCTAATTTATATTGACAAATATTTGAGAAATGAATTAGCCTACAGGCTGGGTGAAAATGTGTTAATTTTATAACCCATTATTTAAGTTTCTATTGTTGTGATCAGAGTTAAATATTCTATTAAAAAATTTTTTTTGCTTAAAAAAATAAAGATACATGAAAATGTGAAGATATAGTGAAAGCTTACATTAACTCTCTTAGAGGACAATTTGGTAATATCCATTAGAAAATTTTTCATATTCATATTTTTTGATTCAGCAGTTATAATTCTGGTATCTTAATCTGTGTAAACACTCATACTGCACAAAGGTGTATATAACTGAATTTTTTGGTGTTACTGATAGGAGTGAAATTTTGAAGTAATCCAGGTACCTATGAGTAGGGGATTGGTGGACATCCATAAAATGAAATTCCTCGTACCTGCCGGAAAGAATGAGGTTAATCTATATGTACTGATGTGGAAGAGTACACAAGATATCGTAAGTGGGGGAAAAAAGCCAATTGTATAACAGTTTTTTATGTTAATTTTATGTTAATAATTGTACAACGGTTTTTATGTTCATGATTATATTTTTGTTAAAACATCTATATGTTAGTGTGTGCATATTAAAAAGTGAGACTGTAAATACCAAACTTGTTAATATTGGTTATCTCAGGGAGGGATAATAGACTATGATGGACTTTCACTATCTACATTATATATTTCTGTAATGTTTAAATTTTTGACAAAGAGCCTGTATTATTTTTGTAAGTGGAAAAAAATAAAGATGGAAGTCTCTTCAGTTTAAACATGAGTATTTCATATGTAAATCTAAGATGTTTAAAATTTAAAATCTGTATGCTCATTTTATTAAAGCAGTTATGCACAAATGCTATTGAAAAATATATCTGGTATAATAAGCTTTTTTTTGTTTTTTAAAGAAATAATAGGGCATAAAAATATTTTTTTGAAGATTGATGATAAGCTTGTTGAATTTGAGACAGTTCATTTCTTTTTATTTTTATTTTTTGAGATGGAGTCTTACTCTGTCACCCAGGCTGGAGTGCAGTGGTGGGATCTCAGCTCACTGCAACCTTTGCCTCCCAGGTTCAAGTGATTCTTTGGCTTCAGCCTCCTGTGTAGCTGGGATTACAGGCGTAATCCTGACCTCAAGTGATCCACCTGCTTCAGCCTCACAAAGTAGATTTTTTTTTTTTCCTGTTGCGATTACAGGCCTGAGCCACCGTGCCCGGCCAATTTCAAAAATATTTCGTTGGTTATCTTTGATAAATAAAATATTTTTGATACTTTTTGAAGTACATGTGCTTTCTGAAAAGATTTCATACAACTTTTATACAGAGAAGCATAAAGAAGAAAAAAAAATCATTCATAATTCCAACACCTAGAGATAACACTGTCTGATTATCAAGTGCATTTAAAGCTCTTTTTGATCAACATGGTCACTTTAATTTAATTTATTTATTTGTTTTAGGGTTATGGTTCATCACTTTTATTTTTTAACCATCTCTAATTTTCTTGAACATATTCTTTTTTTTTTTCTGAGACAGAGTCTCATTCTGTTGCCCAGGCTGGAGTGCAGTGGTGTGATCTCGGCTCACTGTAACCTCTGCCTTCTGAGTTCAAGCAGTTCTTCTGCCTCAGCCTCCCAAGTAGCTGGGACTACAGGTGCACAACACCATGCCTGGCTAATTTTTTTATTTTTAGTAGAGAGGGGTTTTACCATGTTGCCCAGGCTGGTCTTCAACTCCTTACCTTTTGATCCACCTGCCTCAGCTTCCCAAAGTGCTGGATTTACAGGCGTGAGCCACCACACCCAGCTTCGAACGTATTCTTTAATTATAACAAGTCGGATTTGTGAAGAGCCATGCCATGCATGTCTTGACTAAAATCAGGGATTAGAGTGTTATGTTTGTAATCATGTATGACACATAGATTATGTTATTTAGGCCTTCCTCTGTCTTTCTGGAAAGGCATCAGAATCTCCCGCTTCAGCTTTTAGGGCTGGCATTGATATATAGTTGGAGAATTCTCTAGGAGGTAAGAAAACTTAGATTAACTGAAGCGTATTCATAGAGATTTTTAAGTTTTTTAAAAAGGTTTTTGAGTATTTAAAAAATTGATTCAACAAATATATATTAAACACTGTGCCCTGTGCTATAAGCTTATGATTGTATGACATACAACCTCTGCCCTCCAAGAGTTTATAGACTGGTAGGAGAGATAAGACAAATCCATAAAGAATAGAAGTTCTTTACAAGGTTCTAAGCAGTGCATGCCATATGAATGATGCAAATTAAATGCTGCTGTAAGAGTACCCAGGAGGGAGGAATCATTTCTGGCCAGGCGATCACAGAAAGAATCGGAGGGTATGTGACATTTGAGCTGGTCCTGGAAGGAAAGGGAGGATTTCAGTATAGGGTAGTGGAAGGGAAGGTTAGAAGAGTATGAGCTAAAGCCCCGAAGCTCCTTTCCAGAAAAATGAATAGTCCAGATTGACAAATGCACATGATTCATATATATGAGTGGTAGGAAGTAGAATTATGAGACGGGTAGGGATCATTGATTCTAGGCTGAAACATTTGTATTTTATTTAGTTGACAGGAAGGAGCGACTGAAAAAGCTTTTGGGCAGGGAAGGAACATGAATCAAAGCTATGCTGTGGAAAAATTATGCTGGTGGGTTGGAGGAAGGGAGGAAAGAGCCTCTAATAAGGAAATTGATTAGAAAGCCATTCCTATATCCAGGAATGTGTTGAAGGCCTAAACTGGGTTGTTGGCATTTTCTAGAGAATAGGTTGAGGAAACCTTCAACCTATTCTCCTTCTTCCCAGGAGAGTTTCATTGCATAAGCTATGTGATTGGAGGGGCACTTAGAGCCCTCCATATTCTCCTTTGTGTTCCAGGAGACACATTTCACTTTGCACACTTCGTCCAGATAAGGAATGGTTAATATTCGCCCTGGTTACAAAATAGAAAAGGAAGAGTTTAAGAAAGCTCAGGTGTGTAGAGTTGGTATGTATAAGGAGGAATTAGATCCTTTTGATGATCAGATTTTTGGCTCATAAAGCTTTGTTTGTGGTTCTGATCTTGCTGTAGTACTGTAGAGAGGACTGACTTTAGAGGGAAAAAAAATTTACAACCTCCACCCCCACGCCAATTCTGCATGTTTATAGTGAGAGAACTTCTTTTCTTGACTTTCTGATAACTGTGGAAGAGAAAGAAAGGGCAGAAGGGCTCTACCAGGCACTGTACAAGCTGTTAAATCTGCTCTCTGGACTTGGGCATGTGCTGATGACTGTACTATTAATATAACTGGGCCCTTTAGCTAGAGTCTCTTCATTCCCTCTCCCTCTAGTCTGACGCCTTCCTTACCTCTTCCTCCATCTGCATACGAATCAGCTTCTCCTGCTTCTGACACTGCAATGCCAGTTGCCTTGGAAACGGGCGTCCTCTGTCTATATTTGGCTCTAGCATAGGCTGGACATGGGCAAGCTCTGACCACATGGATACTCTGGCATTAGGAAGACCCTCCCTCTTTCTTTGCAACCATCTCAGTGAGGAGAGGGCAGAACCCATTTTTTAGACCCATTTTAGCTGCTAATTTGTTGTTAAAGATAGCATGAAAGGTCTCTATTGTCCTTCTATCTTGTTGCCCTCTGCCTTCTCTCTTGGCTGTCAGACCCATCCCTCATGCTTGCACAAAGGCATAGTGACTTCCCTGTGTGCTGTTTCAGAAACTGTAGCATTCTGATGGTGCTAGAGAATTTGAACTCTCTCCTCGAAGCACCATGGTTTCTGGAACCAGAGAGCCCCAGGTCTAAATCCTGGTTCTTCCACTCACTACTTACTTTCATCTGTAAAATGGAGATAACCCTAGTCCTTCATGGTTCAGAGTATTGAATGAGACGATCTGTATGAAGTGCTTAGAACAGTTATTGGCACAAAGTATACGTTCAGTAAATGGCAGCTGTAGATCCTCTCTCTGTGCCAGACCCTTTTGTACCCCTGGTGTGTTCTTGGAAAAATACCTGGAACATCGAGACTAACCCAAGAGAGGCTAAAATATGGAAATGAAAGGGCAAATGCTTTAATTTAGTAGTTCCCAATCTGATAATCATTAGAACCACCTGGAGAGCTTTAATAGCAGACTCTTAAACCCTACTTCTTATCTTTTCTTTGAGAATCTGGCAGTCAAGGGAAGAGGATGGGGCGGGGATAGAGTTGGGACTGTCACATGAAAAAAACTTAATTTCTTTGGGTACTTTGTTGACTTGCCACGTTTGGGAACTTTTGTTCTAGTCTCCTTGTCCGCAGGGCTAAAGGCTTTGTCAGCTTACCCTTTCCAAGCAGTGGCACTGCACCTTCCTTAGAAACTAAGGCTGATTTAATCTTAATCTGAAGAATTGACGCAGTTCCAACTAGTTTAGAACTGTTAAGCAGGATACCGTTTTTCTTTGTTTGTTTGTTACATTGGAATTATTTGTTTCTGGGAGTCATTGTTCTATAGATGGAACTCTAAATTAGCCAAACTGGATAGAGACCAGGAGCAGAGATGAGACCCAAGGTCTTTGGGTGGCCATTGTGCCCCAGCCTCTGACCAGATGGCACTTTGAACTTTGAAGGGGCAGGAATGCGTTAGCCTGGTCATGATACCTGTCCTTCCTCCCCACTCCCAGGTCCAGTCACCAGGTCTCTGCCCTGCTGCCTAAGTCTCTGCACAAAGCCTGCTGTCTTTGGCATCTTCTGTGGCTTTGGCCTAAGTGGCAGTTCTCAGAATCTGATAGAGGATCTGCTTTGCGAGATTAGAGTGTAGTATGTGGGCAAGAGACAAATATAGTTCTTCTTAACCTGTAGGAAGGGAGGGGAAGGCGAAGAGTGCTCTGCCTTGGACATGCTTGATGTTAGAAATAGCAAGTCCATGGTTTGGCTGGAATGACTTACAACTCAGGTATTTATAACTTGAATTGAGTGGGATTGAGAAGTGGGGGAGGGGAAAGGGGAGAAGAAAGAAGCTGGTGGCAGCAAAACATAGCAACAAAAACAGATCGTTTTCCTCACAGTTGTGGGGTTTCCTTACCAGTTTGAGGTCAGCCAAATCCTAGGTGACCCTGGCCTTTTGTGACTCTGGCCTCTTAGTTCTCTATCTGGAGGGAGCAGCCACTCCCATGCCATGGCAGACTCCTTGTAGGGGTCCCTCACACTGAGAAAGGGAAAGCACTTCCTGACTTCTGCTGTGGGTCCAAGCAGGAAGCCCTTCCTAACAGTGCCACTGTCTGGGCTGCATGGACTCTCTTCCATTGGCTAGTGCCTGTTCTCTAGATCATGGACTGATCAGATCCAGGAACTTGAGAGAGAGCAGAAAAGCTTAGAAGGCCCTGCTCAGCGTCTAGGATTGGATGTTTAGGGCTCCGAGACTACTTGGGACCCTGTACTGTGCCACCTCTCTTGCGGATGGCTCTGGACTCTGCAGAGTTCTGTCCTTGTGTCCTTCATTTCTTTCATCGCTCACTATCGACCACCCCTCCCTTCTGGGAGCTCTCCGCTTCACCGGCTTCCTGGTTGTCCTCTCTTTCTCACTGCCTATACCTTATCTTCTCCATACTCTAAAAATAGGTGATCCCTGAGGTCAGGAGTTCGAGACCAGCCTGACCAACATGGAGAATCCCTGTCTCTACTAAAAATACAAAATTAGTTGGGCGTGGTGGCACATGCCTGTAATCCCAGCTACTCGGGAGGCTAAGGCAGGAGAATCGCTTGAACCCGGGAGGTGGAGGTTGTAGTGAGCTAAGATCATGCCATTGCACTCGAGCCTGGGCAACAAGAGCAAAACTCCGTCTCAAAAAAAAAAAAAAAAGACTGCAATCTGCAGGCTGGAAACTACTATTCTATCTAGTATGAATGAGTAGTTCCAACTCTTGCCTCTACACCACCTGTTTTTTCCATCTACTTTAATGAGAGCCAGAAGGGCACTTAAACACTTGGCTTTATTTCTTTCTCTCCTGGGAATAGGCCAGTATGAAGTTACCCCTTTATCTTATTAAAATGAGGGATGATTTTGCTGGTCCTCTTTCTCTCGGGAGGATATGATAGTGCTCTGCCTAATTCCTACTGCAAGTGGTGGGTATTCAAGCCCTCCCTCGAATTATACTTGCAGTAATTCTGCCTCCAGTAGCCTTGCTTCAGAGGAAAGATGACACCTCTGTCAGGTTGATATACACTTTCTTCCATCTCAACACTCTGCACCTACCAGAGCAAAAGCTGGGCCACAGCTTGAGTATTCGAGGCTGTATTTCGGGTGTGGAGGAGCTCGCTGGAGAGCACCAAGGGGGTCCTCTCTTCTTCCTTCTGAGTTTCCACTTGTGCATGAAGCAGTGTTCCTAGAGCTGTCGATGGACGGGTCCCAAGTCGCTGCCCAGACACAGTTGCCTGGACTGGCATGTCTCTTGGGCTGAATTTCATTGGCATTTGGGCCTTGAGGGTTTGGAGCTGAGGTTCCTGTCAGAACTTTGGGCCGCGTCCCAGACTTTGCGGACAGCTACTTTCTCACAGGGCCTCTTTCCTACCTCACTTTCTTCAAGTGATCTTTGAGTCCAGAACCCTCTCACACGTTGGCTTGCTTCCTCATGTGGAAGATGCTGTAGTATTTAGAGGGGTAGGTCATTGCTTCTCAGAGTGTGGGCTGAGAAGCCTGGAGTCCCCAAAACCCCTTTAGGGGTCCATGATGTCTTGTTTCCAACTCCATATCCAAGTGATGCTAGGTTTTCTTCACATCCTTCCACTAGAGAACATCAGAACAGATTGAATACAGATGCAGATATGAGAACCCGGCTCTCTCTATGAAGCCAGATATGAAAAAGATTTGCAAAAATGTAAAACAGTGCCATTCTTCTAATTATTTTTGTTTTGGAAAATAGAATTATCTTTAATAAGAATGTTAATATGTATTTCACAAGTTTAAATAAAATATTGGTTGGCTGCTTATTTGTTATTTTCATCCCCTATTCCTTCCTATCTCCATTGTTAAGCACAATTATTGGC
Organism: Plecturocebus donacophilus; assembly: GCA_004027715.1. Taxonomy (NCBI): domain Eukaryota; kingdom Metazoa; phylum Chordata; class Mammalia; order Primates; family Pitheciidae; genus Plecturocebus; species Plecturocebus donacophilus. The sequence goes on along the minus strand of PVKP010001501.1, from coordinate 78,492 downwards.
ATAAAAGAGGTTTTTAATACCCATTTTTAGACTGCATTCTAGCCTGGGCAATAAAACAAGAATCTCATTCTCTCTCACTCTTTCTCTTCCTCTTTATTTCTCTCTTTAATTCTTTTTTTTTCTTTCGTTTGCTGTTTCTTTCTTTCTCCTTTTCTCACTTTTTCTTAAAAAAATAAAAAGAATGTTAATATGTAATGGGTTTATTGTTAACTGAATAATTAAATATTGTTAATGTTTCCCATTGTGGTTTCAAATACAGTAAATATCGATAGATATAACCTGCCTAAACAGAAGCTCCCTGTCATCCTTGACGAGTTCTAAGACTATAAAAAGATCCCAAGACCAAAAAGTCTGAAAAATTTCTGGGCTAGGTCCTGCTTGGTAACAAACCACCTCAAAATCCCCCTGGCTTAATCAACAGTTTATTTCTTGCCCATGCTACGTATTCAGATGGGCCAAGGGGCCCAACTCATCACCTGCTGCCATGCTGAACAGTCAGAAAGAGGGGTACACACAGTGGTTCTGTGACATGTCAAAGAATTATACACATGTGCAGCTGCGTAAGCACAGAAGTGAGAAACTTAAAGCACAGATGTTTGGCTGGGCGCGGTGGCTAATGCCTGTTAATCCTAGCACTTTGGGGTGCCAAGGCGAGTGGATTGCTTGAGATCAGGAGTTCGAGACCAGCCTGGCCAACATGTGAAACCTCATCTCCCCACTAAAAATAGAAAAATTAGCCAAGTGCAGTGGTGGGCACCTGTAATCCCAGCTACTTGGGGGGCTGAGGCAGGAGAATCGCTTGAATCCGGGAGGCGGAGGTTGCAGTGAGCCAAGATTGCCCCACTACACTCCAGCCTGGGCAACAGAGTGAGACTTGTCTCAAAACCCCACCTCCCACCCCACCCCCCCAGATTTTTGAGTTCTTCATACCCTTTCCCTTCACATTGCCAGGTCAATGAGTGTCAACGAAATGGCTTGAGGCTAGAGAGAGAAGTGGGGACGTGAGTTATAGAAGGATGTTTCTCATAAGGTCCTGAGCCCCCTACCACATCTTTGACTATACCTTTTCTCTCTTTTTAATATTTGCTGCACAGTATTTAAGACATAAAGACATGAAATAATAAGCAAGTGTGTGTGCCTGCCATCAGCTTAAGAAGCAAAAGGTTACCTGTACCATTTGGTGCCCTTTTTGCTTGTCCTCGGCTGCTCATAGCCACTGTCACAGCCAGTTTTAGATACTTTGTGGGGAACAACTTTATTGGCCGGAAATACCCCAGTTTTCCTGGGCTTTCACTGTTTCTGAAACCTCTGCAAGGCATTCATTTATTCCTTAAGTATGTATCAAGTGCCCATCGTGTGCCAGAGACTGTTTAAAGTGCTGAGGTTACATCCATAGGAGGACAGCAACCTAGGTCCTGTCCTCAAGGAGCTCACATTCTGATGGGACAGACAGGCAGTAAAAGCAGGGACAGAGATATCATCAATATTGAGTTGCTACCTGCCTCTGTGACCTTATGAAGAAAAATAATGCTGGGGTAAGTTGGGTATAGAATTATGGCAGTAAAGCTAGTCTGGAAGGCCCTCTGTGAGGAAGAGAACTTTGAGCAAAGACTTCAGGAAATTAGCTCTGTGCGCAGCTGAGAGAAGAGCCTTTTAGTCTAAGAAATAGCATATGCAAAGGACAAGAGGCTAGAATCTACCTAAGGTGCTTAAAGTTGGTAAGCTGGCTGGGGTGGAGTGAGTGAGTGAAGGGGAGGGTGTAGGAAATGAGGTCAGAGAGGTAGCCAGAGGCCCAAGGCTTTAGGGCCTTGTAAACCTGGGTAGAGTATTTGGATTTGAACTTCAGGGAGATGAGAAGCCATTTGGAGGGTTTGGGGCACAATGATGACATGGTCTCATTTATATTTTAAAAGAATCCCTGTGACCTACCATGTGGAGAAAAGACTATACGGGGTAAGGCCTGAAGCAGGGAGAGCATGTGGATGTTATAGCCCAAGTGAGAGATAAGAGTGACTTGAACTAAGTGGCATGCTGGCAAATATTTACAGGCTCTGTGAGAGGGGAACAAACTGATTTGTAAGATTTGTGAGCCTCTGCTGATTTCCATGGTGTAAGCCATCGTGCGGTGGTGATTTCAGGGCCACTCTTGTGCTAGCTCTGAATGTGGGAAAAGTTTTGCAGAGTCAGTATTCATGAGTTGGTGCAAGCCAGCTCCGGCACACCACCGACTGAACTTGAATGCATTGAACCTGGGGTGTGTTTGCAGGGGATGTTGAAGTTTGTCTCCATTTTTTTTCTTTCTTTCTTTCTTTTTTTTTTTTTTATTGTCTTTGGCAAATGGATGTTAAGTTTGTCTACATTTTCTAAGGCGGGGGAAGCTCTACCAACTTCTTGGAAAGGAGGCTAGGAAGAAAGTTATCAGAGTTTATGAAGTCCATCATGTTGAAGCCTTGCAAAATAAGCCTAGATGTTGAAGGCCTTGCAGGAACTCTGGACTCTTAGATCCTTTGAAAGTGGAGCTCAGCCCAAAACCTCCCTGCAAACAGGAAGCTGGTTTGAGTTAAGAACATAAAATAAAAACCAGCTGATGCCCCTGATTGTTTTCCCCTGCTCCTCCCTTCCACAGAGCCAAAGGAAACTGCTTTTTTTCCCCCTTGGATAGCTGCTTAGAAAGCCAGAAAAAGCCAAAAAACATAAATCCTTTGAAAATAAGCCAAGTTTTGAGCCCAGGCAAACTTCTGCCTGTGGGGTTTTCCTAGTGCGGAAGTGCATTCTACCGCTCTGAGTCCTAGGAGGAAAATGACTAAGGAACACAAAGGTGCTGGTGATCGGAGCCTGTCACCCAGGCCTGGCAGAGAGAGATGTGCTATAGCAGGGTGTCCCAAACTAGAGCTTCCAGCCCATTTGTAGGTCATCAAATCAGTAAAGTGGGCCATGACCAGAATTATTTTTCAATGAAATGGAATAGAAAATAGAGTATATGACATGCAATAGGATATTGTTTTGTGACATCTTCAGTTGTATGCACATGCATACACATGTCTCTATATACTAGGTCATGATATAAAATGTGTTTCTTACTGTAGGTCATGGCCAAAACCTTTGATAAACACTGGTCTCTAGAGTGTTAGTAGCCCATGTCTCCTTCTTGCTTTAGATTGCTTTAGAGAATTAATTCTCTTTGGAATTGGATCACCTGCCCGCAAAACACCTACCCAAATTCCTGTTAGAAAGAAGATCAGCTGAGAACCAACTGACTCAGTGTAATTCTTGGAGACCAACACTGAAGCATGAGGGAGGGAAGGGATCAATGCAAATTTGAATCCAAAGGATTTACCTTAAATCAGATTAGCAGGAGAAAATAGGAGTTGAGCAGCCCTTTAGTTCACTACACTTGATTTTCTGGCCTCTTCTAGCTGTGTGGGTCATGCCAGCCTGGGGCCCTTCTCTTTCCTGTCTGCAGAAGCAGTGGGTGTGGCAGGAATGTCCCTGAATATCCCTTCCTCTGGGAGAGTTGAAGGTGCAGTGCCAGGATGACGTGGTGGCTTAAACTGAGTATCCCCTAGACTTCCCCAGAATGATTTTGTTGCTCTCCAGTCAGTAATAGGTGACTGGGTGCCAGTGGGTCATTAAGCTGAGAAAAAGTAGAGCAGGCATAAGTTAGAGTAACCTGTCAAGAATGTATAGAGAAGGCCAAAGTTATTTTATTCCAAACTAGATTTAGTGCCTCAGATTGGTGCAAGGGTAATTGGCAAGTTTGGTGCTTACCAGGTGGCTGTGGGTTGCTGCCCTTTATTGAAACCACATCTACCCGTGAGCAGACACACTTTAGAACTCCTCGTCTGCATCGCCAAGATACACAGATACCCTTGGGGACCTTTCTGGGAAATAGGTTTTAAATGTAACATCTCAGGAGACTTATTTTGGTCTTTGGCCACCACAGGGCATTTCCTTCCAACGTAATTCAAGCTAAAATGATCCTCAGAGATAGAATTTAAACAGATCCTCTAGGAGTAATATTTTTTTTTTTATAAAGATGGGGTTTCAGCATGATGGCCAGGCTGGTCTTGAACTCCTGACCTCTGGTGATCCACCCACCTTGGCCTCCCAAAGTGCTAGGATTACAGGCATGAGCCACCGCTCCCGGACCTTTTTTTTTTTTTTTTTTTTTTGAGATGAAGAGTCACTCTGTCACACAGGCTGGAGTGCAGCTGCATGATCTTGGCTCATTGCAACCTCCACCTCCCAGGTTCAAGCGATTCTTGTGCCTCAGCCTCCTGAGTAGCTGGGATTACAAGCGCCTACCACCACACCTGGCTAATTTTTGTATTTTTGGTAGAGTCAGGGTTTCACTATGTTGGCCAGGCTGGTCTCAAACTTCTGACCTCAAATGATCTGTCCAGCTCGGCCTCCCAAAGTGCTGGGATTACAGGCGTGAGCCATTGCGCCCGGCCCCTCTAGAAGTACTTTTAGTTCTGCGGTTAGAATAGTAAAAGAGGAGGAGAAACTCCAAAACTGTCCTAATCGATTCTGAGCCTTCCTTCTCTAGATGCTGACTTGGACTAGGAGTAGACCCTCTGCCACAAGCATCCACCCCTAAGTGTTTCTGGTTTACATTGCCCTCCTAGGGCCTCCGAGAATCTCCTCAGGGTCGGTGTTTTCATAGCAGAGTGCTGGTTAGCCTGTTCACATGTCTGTTCTGCATTCTGAAGCCCCACTCTGAGCTAGGGGAGATCAGGGGCATTCCTGAGCAGGGCCAGTGCAAGGACTGCACAGGCCTGGAGCAGGTAAAGACCTGGAGCAGAGGATGACGTGGAGTGACAGCAAGAGGTTAGAGGGAAGTCTCAATCTCACTTGGCATCGTCTAGCAGAAAGACCAGTGAATTAATTTGAGGTTAGTTCGATTGGGTCCTGACGTCTGCAGACAGTGTGGGGTAACAATACTAATGATGAGAGTGATGCATGTCTCCCGTGGCCATGTCATCTCAGAATCTCTGAGCATTTTATACATGTTTCCCTTTTATCTCTGTGGGAGTTACGGCTTAATAATAATAATTAGAGTACCCTGAGCATCGGTGCTTTGTAGAACACAGCACTAAGCCATGTTTCTGCCTGCTTGGATTGTAGTCTGTATCAACTGGCAAACATTTGGGAGGCAGAGCCCTCTGATGGAGGGGAAGAACATGATAGAATGCAAAGGTCAAGGATATTATGAGTCACCTAATTGATACCTAACATTCTTTTGGCTCTTGGTAAGTCAGAATGGCCTTTCCTTCATGCCTGGCAAAGCACGAATATCAGTGGCCTCCTGAGTCTCACAGACCGTCTAGTGTGGGGACCCCAGGCTCTAGCTTATACATGGTGCCTTCCTGGTTTGGAGGAATCCTTGTTCCTCTGTGGCTGTGAGTTGTGCTTTAACGAGTTGGTTTTCTTTCCTGTGGTACCAGCAGACTGAGCCCTGCTAAAAACAGGTGATGCACATTGGGTTTTTCCCATGTGATCAACAAGCCCGGTGGCCAGAACAGAGGAAGCTACAGAAGTCATAGCTCTGTTCTCCTGAAGACATGGGCATCTGGAAAGTAGCCAGTGCCTCAGGATGGTCCCAGATACTCTTAGCACCTTCTTCCACAATACACTCTGTCTATAACATGTCACTTCTGTCTTGCTCTAACAGGTGACCTTGGAGAAGGTGCTGGGAATTACAGTGTCTGGAGGCAGAGGACTTGCCTGTGACCCCCGATCAGGTTTAGTTGCCTACCCAGCAGGGTAAGTTCCTTGGAAGAGATCTTGTTGTGTGGGAATTTATAGCCATGCTAGACCAGCTGGAGTGGGCAAGGCTTCTCTCATATCTTATGGAAGATACATCCAGGTTAATGTGTTGGTGCCATTTTTGTAAAGAGACGCAGGTCCAGGTAAAGTTCTTTGTCGGGTGCTGTCATTGTTGCCGTTCTGTCCTGCTTTTTGGTTATCTACCCCACCTCCCACTTTATACTACACGCAGTTCCCAGAAGCACCTTCAATAACTCCTTCCCATCATTTAAAAAACAGCTTTATTGAGATGTAATTCATATACCATATAACTCACTCATTTAAAATATCCAATTCAGTAGTTTTTAGTGTATTCACAGAGTTGTGCAGCCATCACCACAATCAAATTTAGAATATTTTCATGACTGTTTTTTCTTTTCTTTTGAGACAGGGTCTGGCTCTATTGCTCAGGCTGGGATGCAATGGCTCAGTCTCGGCTCACTGCACCTCTGCCCCGCCATGCTCAAGCAATCCTCCCACCGCAGCTTCCCGAGTGCTGGGACTATGGGCGCTCTCCCCCATGCCTGGCTAACTTTTTGTAGAGATGGGGTCTCACCACGTTGCCCAGGCTGGTCTCAAACTCCTGAACTCAAGCCAGCCACCTGCCTCAGCCACCCGAAGTGCTGGGATTACAGGCGTGAGCCACCGTGCCTGGCCCCGTTCCTATCAGGCACTCTTCATTCCCACCCCTACCTCACCAGACCTTCATTCGGAGGCAACTGCTAATCTGTCTCCATTAATTTGCCTGTTCTGGATATTTCACACAAATTGAATCAGATAACACTGTATTTGGCCTTCAGTGACAGGCTTCTTTCTGTTGCACAGCCTGGAGTACAGTGGTGCAATCACAACTGACTGCTGCCTCAGCCTCCTGCCTTAGCCTCCTGAGTATCTGGGGTGATGGGTGTGTACCATCATGCCCAGCTAATTTTTCCATTTTTTGTAGAGACAGGGTCTAACTGTATTGCCTAGGCTAGTCTCGAACTCCTGGGCTCAAGCAGTCCCCCCACTTCAGCCTCGCAAAGTGCTGGGATGACAAGCGTGAGCCACCACGCCTTCCAGCATAATGTTTTCAAGGTTAATCTATGTCGTAGCGTGTATCACTACCTTGTTATTCCTTTCTGTGGCTGCACTGCATGGATGTATCACATTTTATCTGTTCTTCAGTTGATGGACGTTTAGCTTGTTTCTACTTCTTAGCTATTATGAATAATGCTGCTATGAATATTCATCTGTTCTAGTCACTTTGAGAGAGCTCAGTGCCATAGAAGAGAAATAGAGGACTGGGCTACTATTCTTTCTCTTGCTGCCTTTTCACTCCTCTGCTCCTATAAGTGGGAAACCTCCAACCATAGTTTCTTCAGGCTTCTGCAGAAAGCTTAGAACCCCTCCTGCTTCTGGCTCCCTCTGTTCCATGGTGATAGGCACGGGAATGTGAAAATGAGAAGGGCCACTGCTGTACTTTCTTACTCTGCTCTTAGCTTGGTAATGCCTACTTCATTCCCCAATGTAATTTTCATAGCAGCTTTTATAGTTTTTATACTAGATACATGATTTGCTTAGTTTTATCACCCTATCAAAAAAGCTCCCTGTATTGGGCTGGGTGCACCTGCAGTCCCAGCACCTTGGAAGGCCCAGGTGGGCAAATCACTTGAGGTCAAGAGTTCAAGACCAGCCTGGCCAACATGGTGAAGCCCTGTCTCTAACAAAAACACACAAAAAATTAGCTGGGTGTGGTGGCAGGTGCTGGTAGTCCCAGCTACTCCGGAGGCTAAGGCATGAGAATCATTTGAACCCAGGATGTGGAGGTTGCAGTGAACCGAGATTGCGCCACTGCACTCCAGGCTGGGCAACAAAGGGAGACACTGTCTTAAAAGAAACAAACAAGCTACCACCAACAAAAAAGCTGCCTTTATCAAGTACAGTCATGTGTTACTTAATGATGGGGATATGTGCTGAAGAAATGTGTCGTTTGCCAGTTTTGTTGCTGTGTGCACATTAGCGTACACTTACACAAACCTGGATAGTAGAGCCTGCTACACACCTAGGCTACATGGTGAAACCGGTTGTGCCTAGGCTACAAACCCGCACAGCAGGTTACTGTTCTGAATCTTGTACATAATCCTAATACAATGGTATTTGTATATTTAAACATAGAAAAAATGCAGTAAAAATACCATGCAAAATATTCTTTAAAAAGGCACACTTGTATAAGGCACTCACGAATGGAGCTTCCAGGACTGGAAGTTGTTCTGGGTGAGTCAGTGAGTGAGTGGTGAGTGAGCATGAGGGGCCAGAACATTGCTGTACACTTTACAAACACTGTACACTTGGCCACACTACATTTATTTTAAGAACATATTTTTTCTTCAATAATAGATTAACCTAACTCACTGTAACTTTCTTACGTTATAAACTGTAATTTTTTTGACTTCTTGACTCTTGTAGTAACACTTAATGTAAAACAGAAACACAGTACAGCTCTACAGAAGTATTTCCTTTTTTTTTTTTTTCCTGTGACGGAGTCTCCCTCCGTCACCCAGGCTGGAGTGCAGTGGCATAATCTTTGCTCACTGCAAGCTCTGTCTCCTGGGTTCAAATGATTCCCTGCCTCAGCCGCCAGAGTAGCTGGGATTACAGGCGCCCACCACCATGCCCAGCTAATTTTTGTATTTTTAGTAGAGACGGGGTATTGCCATGTTGGCCAGGCTGATCTTGAGCTTCTGACCTCAAGTGATCCGTCCGCCTTCGTCTCTTAAAGTGCTGAGATTACAGGTGTGAGCTACCATGCCTGGCCCGGAAGTATTTTCTTTGTATCTTATTCTATATGCTTAATTTTTTTTTTTTTTTTTTTACTTTTTAAACTTTTTTTTTTAAAAAAAACAAAGACACAAACACACATGTTAGCCTAGCACATAGAACTACATAGGGTCAGGATCATCAAGATGTCACTAAGTAATGGGAATATTTTAGCTTCATTGTAATCTTACGGGACCACTGTCATACATGCCCTTCACTGTTGACCGAAATGTTATTATGTGATGCATGGCTGTACTTATTCTATGCCCAGGCACTTTTTAAGCACTTTATATGAATTATTTAATACTCTGAGCAACACTTTGAGGTTGGTACTGTTATCACCTCCATATTTTAGAGGAGGAAATTGAGATTCAACGAGGTTAAGCAGACCTGGCGCGGTGGCTCATGCCTATAATCCCAGCCCTTTGGGAAGCCAAGGCAGAGAGGATTGCTTGAGACCAAGAGTTTGAAACCAGCCTGGGCAACATAGTGAGAACCCTGTCTCTACATAAAAGTAAAAATGAAAAAATTAGCTGGGTATGGTGGCATGTGCCTGTAGTCCTAGCAACTTGGGAGGCTGAGGTGGGAGGATTGCTTGAGCCCAGGAGGTCAAGGCTGCAGTGAACTATGATCACACCACTGCACTGCATGCAGCTTGGGTGACACAGTGAGACCCTGTCTCTTAAACAAAAAACGTTAAGCATTTTGCTTGAGGTAACATAGCTAGTGTGTGTATTGAGGTTCTAACCTAAGTAGTCTGACTGTAGAGCTGTGGTTGTGAAAATGGCACAGGGTCGAGGAAGACCACACTTGCTGCTTATTTTTAACAACTGCTTTTCCTCTAAGCTGCCTACCTGCCCTTTGAATGAGAAGAGCCCAATTTATGGGCAGCTGAGTCTGTGTCAGGGAGACTTCTGCCCCTGGGTTTAGGGTCATTGTCTTTCCCGGGTGGCCCTTGGTGTTTAATGGCTGCAGTAGGGTGCAGTGGGAGCCTCCGTTTTCTCCTAGAGCAGCAGGCTGATGGAAAGACCTCTCTACTGGATAAGCGTGTGCAACCTGCCTCAGGGGAATTCCACTTGTTCTTGCCTCTGCCTGGGAAAGCCAGGTTCTCTCTTGTTATAGGTGGGGCTGGGGCTGGATGTAGCATAGGCAGAAAAGGCCTTGGGGTGCTACTGGTGCGTGCTGAGCCTTGTGTCCCTGCCCTGGGGAGTGTGGAGTCCTGCCCGCTTTCTTCCTCACACACCCCTAGGCTCCAGGCCTGGCCTTCAAGGGCGTGTGCTTATGCATGTTCATGGGCAGGTCTCAGCCCAGTGCCTGTGCCTGGGAGTCATTATCCTTCCAGGTGGTATAGAGGCTTCCCTGATGGAACCTCTAGTAGGTTTTCTGAGTGTGTGTGCTTGGCTTAGGCCAGCCCTGGGCAATGCCCTTAATTTGTTGCCTGAACTTTTGGTTTCTTAGAACTTCAAGTCCTCTGTGCGAATGGCTTCTTGCTGTGTATTTGAGTTTTGCTGTGTCCTAGAGCTCCCTGATGTGCTGCTGTGATGTTGGGGGCCACCAGAGTCTGTGTGAGCACAAGCAGGTCCTTCCCTCCCTCCTCGTCTCCCCGCTCTTCCTATCTGATCATCCTAACGCTGCCCCCAGCCCCCGCGCTCTGGTTCCTCCTGTGTCTGTTGCTCTAGGAGCCAGCTCAGGTATCCTAGAAACAAGGAGAGAAACAAAACTCAGAAAATGCTCTGAGGCCCAGAGGAGAATATCAAACTGAAACAAAGTTTTCTGAAAGGAAATGAAACAGCACAGGGAAGGAGGGCGGGCAGCGTGTCAGGCACAGGTGGGTACCCAGGCCGAGCATGAAGCCTGCCCTAGTGCCTCCTGCATCTCTTCCCTGGAGTTCGCCCTTGGCTTTTGTTTCCCCATGGGAAGCTCCCTGCCAGGGGAGGCCAGACAGTCCCTTTGAGAGACTTAATTGCATTGGGCCTTTTCCCCAGCCTGCTTGGTGGAAGGCTGATGGGTGTTCGAGCCCAGCACAGCCCCTGGTGCCCATGCGGAGTCAGCCAGTCCTGAGGATAGGTTTCTCCTGGCTCCCATGCCGGAGTGGCCTGGTGAGTGCTCTGCGCACAGCCGCTCCTCTTCCGCTGAGGTAGGAAGTGTCCTAGCAAGGTGACGGGGTGTAGCCGGCAGCTAAGAAGAGCTCTCTTGGTTGCTTTAAGTGGGGAGAAGAGGGAAACCCTGCTCTCTTGAGAATGCCCTCCATTTACCCAGCCCATGTTAGAATTTATGCTGAGATCCTCAGCTTTGAAGCATTGCACTGGGTGTGACGGAATCCTCCTCCTGAACTGTATTCAATGACACCTGAGCTGAATGAAGGGGCACAGAGCTGCCTTCTTACTCTCTGTAGGGCACTTGCCAGGGGTAGTAGAGAGACCGGGGACCTGAGAGAAGAAAAGCCTGGGACTTAGTACCCAGGATCATGCAGTGTGTGAGCAGACAGGCCCGCGACCTCACGTTCTGCTCTTTCTACCGCCACGCTGCCCTCGAGCATCAAGCAGTCCTAAATGCCTGAGGTATGGGAGAACTGTGGACCACTCCCCAGGGCCCTGCTTCACACGCTGCTACCCAGGAGGTCTCTTGGCAGCCAGGGCTTTGAGATCTTGCAACTAGTGACTTGAAGATATGTTCACTCATTTACAAATATTTACTGAATGCCTATCTTCTAGGCCCTGGGAATTTAACAGTAAGTAAAACAGAAATACCATCCTCACAGACCTGGCAGTCTGGGGTCTGAAGACAGATCCCCTCCCCTCAACATAAGTTATATTGAATATTGCCAGTTGATGTGTGCTTTGGAAACAGTATAAGCAGTCACAGTGATGGAGGAAGGGTTGTAATGATAAATAGGGCTAGAGGGCGACTTTTGAGTGAGGCTGGAAGCCTCTTTGGTATGCCTCTGTCAGTCACTCTCAGAATTTACCTGGTCTGAAAGAAAAACATTTTGAGGGTCTCTGGTTGGACCTCCTGTGTCCTGCTCCCTGTCTGTGCTGCTGCATGCATGGCTCATCCCATGGAGGGATGGAGAGTGGTAGGAGGTGGATCCTGTGGGAATCCTGGGCTCTCTGTGGTAGCAGCAGGCCTGGACCTGTGTTGGGAAGGGGGATGTTGAAGGCTTGGCCCTTCCTGGGCAGTGGGCCCAGCACCTGGTGCGGGTACTCCACCACGTGACTCCCCCAGGTTGAGGCCTGGATGGACTGAGGCCTTACACCCTCCCCGTGAGAGTGAGCAGCCGCTCTGCACCCTCAGGTGCTGAGTTGCAGGACTCAGCTGGTTGGGCCAACCCAGCCCTTGGCATGTGGTGAAATCCCAGCCAGCACTGCAGGAAGGGCTCATCCTGCTGGGCAGGGTCAGGGGATGTGGAGGGAAAGACTGATACAAACTGGCCCCACCCTCCTCTCCCTGGATGACCTATGAGCTTGCTCAGAGTTCACCAAGAAGGCTGAGAAGGCTCCTTGCTGCTTTTGAGAACAGGTTGGACCTCAACAAGCCAGGCACACAGGGAAACTTGGCCATGCCGCTCTCACTTCAGCATCTACGTTACCATCCCTGCATGTGGAGCTGTGACCGTGGAATCAGGACCTGATTCCATCCAGCAGCCTTGCTGCCTGGTGGGAGAGGTTGCCCCCGCCTTCTCTGCGAGGCAGACAGAGTCCTTGATTGTCTGCTTCTGGCAGTCAGGGCAGTTCTTCTCAGGTTTCTTGGGGCCAGGGATTCTCAGGGTGGAGCCTGGGACCTCCATGGCACTGTAAGGTTTTCCTGGGCCTTTCAGGCTCTCTCTTGCTCTCTTTCTCTTTCTCATGTTGGATGGCTTCCAAATAAAAATACTCACTTAAGCGACGACCTCTGTGTGGTTCCTTTTCTTGCTTAGCTCTTCCGTGCCACACCTGAGAATTTCTTAGGCTATACTGGGGCCAGGCGGGGTGTTAGAGGACGGAGAGATTGCCTCATTGCCTCTAGCCAGCCATCCTTCTGTCTATATAGTGCTCCTGCACACATGCATGCTCCATCCACCCTCCTCCTTCCACCGTGGAGCTGAACATAGGAGGAGGAGACAGGATGTCGTGTCCCAGGAAGACTGAGTTTGGATGCAGTGACATGAAAAGCGTTTTAAGCAGTCCAATGCACTGCCCTTTAAAGGCCAAAATGTTGCTTTGGGATGAGAATTAAGGCAAAACTCCTAAGATTGCACATAGAGCCCAGTTTTTCTGGATTTGGAATATGGTTGGCTGGATTATGTATCGAGTCAATTCAATTAGATCAACTCTCAGCTGAAGGCCTCTACCATGGTTCCTGTGTAGTGAATCCAAAAGCTAGGGAACTTGTACCCATTCAGACTAGAAGCCTTTGCTGGAGAAAGGTGCCTGTAGAGGGCTTCAGGTCAGCACAGATTGGAAGAAAGTTCAGAAAACATTGGTTAACCACTGAGAACCTTCTGGGCTCTGAATTCATGATCGTGGCAGGCCTGGGGGTATTACTTTTTATACACTGCGTAAAGTATTAAAATCTAAATAAATCTGGATGGGTGCAGTGGCTGACACCTGTAATCCCAACACTTTGGGAGGCCAAGGTGGGTGAATTACTTGAGGTCAGGAGTTCAAGAAAAGCCTGACCAATATGGTGAAACCCCGTCTCTACTAAAAATACAAAAAAGGTAGCCAGACTTGGTGATGGATGCCTGTAATCCCAGCAACTTGGGCGGCTGACATAGAAGAATTGCTTGAACCTGAGAGGCGGAGGTTGCAGTGAGCTGATATTGAGCCACTGCACTCCAGCCTGGGTGACAGTGCGAGACCCTGTCTCACAAAAAAAAAAAAAAAAAAAAAGGAAAGGCTGAGTAGGGTGGCATGGGCCTGTAATCCCAGCTACTTGGGACGACGAGGCAGGAGGATTGCTTGAGCCCAGGAGTTCAAGACCAGCCTGGGCAATATAGTGAGACCTTGTCTCAAAAAAAAAAAAAAAAAAAAAAGCCAAAAAAAGAGAAAGGCAAAAGGAAACAGGAACAAGGAAAGAGTAGGAAATGGTGAAAGGAGAAAGAAAATAGGAGGAGTTGGTGGATTTGAGGAGAAAATGATGTGGCTCAGGAATTCCACAGCTGTTGGTCAGCCTGGCAGTTCTGGGCATATCCAGTCACATTGGAGGTCCCAGTGTCCCCGAATTTGCATATTGAAGTGGTTTATTGAGCCCAAGATGCTTAGCACTCACTAGCAACTTGCACCCACCTCCCTTCAAGGTTCCAGCCAGTAGTGGTGTTCAGATACGGGGGCTACAGTGAGGTCCCACTAGGGAAAGTCAGGTCTGGGGGAAGTAGCTGTCTGCCCTTTCCCTCCTCCCCGCCTTTCCTAGTGGCAGCCTCTAGACTTGCTCCTGTCTGCTAATTCAGTGCTAATGAAGAGGTGAGGTGGAAGGGGTAACGGGCCAGGGCCTGCTGACGGCCAAGAAGCCTGAGGAGATGCTGCCTGGCTATTGGCCTTTGGCTTCTTGCCCGATTCCTACTACCCAGCTTCCCTCTCCGGAGCTGCCTTTGGAAAGGCAGGACCTGATTCCATCCAGCAGCCTTGCTGCCTGGTGGGAGAGGTTGCCCCTGCCTTCTCTGCGAGGCGGGCGGAGTCCTTGATTGTCTGCTCCTGGCAGTCAGGGGAGCTCCTCTCAGGTTTCTTGGGGCCAGAGATTTTCAAGGTGGGGCCTGGGGCTTCCGTGGCACTGTAAGGCTATCCTGGGCCTTCTCAGGCTTTCCCTCTCTCCCACTACCCTGACTGAGCCTCTCTGCTGTGTGGCCCCATGCCTGGCCTTCCACTTCCTTCCTCACTCAACACATGGAGGGTGTGGGGGGCCAGCTCTTGCCAAGTACACACATGGGTGCAAACAAGAAGCCTTACATCTTAAGGCCCACATGCTTGACATACATGTGGCCCCAAGCCTGTGTACAGGCTATACACCTGAGGCCTGCTTTGCCCAAATCACATTTCTTCTTCCCTCCTACACCCTTTCCTGAGGTATGCACAGGGGCTATGGGATGGCCTGTGTCCCTGCTACTCTCTGTGGGTATGACCAGAGACAGAGCTGGTATTTAGGGCCTGGGTAGTGGGGACAGGCTTCTAGGGAGCCCTTTCACCCTTGTGGAGCTACAGAGATAGGCTCTCTTGGGTGGGGAAAAGGAGCAAGAACAGGTTGCCCGAAGAAGGCAGGGGAGGCCGGGTGCGGTGGCTTATGCTGTAATCCCAGCACTTTGGGAGGCAGATCACTTGAGCTCAAGAGTTCAAGACTAGCCTGGGCAACGTGGCAAGATCCTCCTTCTACAAAAAATACAAAAATTAGCTGGCATGGTGGCACATGCCTGCGGTTCCAGCTACTAGGGAGGCTAAGGTGGGAGGATTGCTTGAAAAGTCGAGGCTGCGGTGAGTCATGTTTGCACCACTGCACTCCAGCGTGGGTGTCAGAGTGAGACCCTGTCTCAGAAATAAAGAAAAAAAAAGCAGCAGAGCCTTTCTGAGCTTTCTCTGCCCAGCTCCCTCTGCTGGGTGACCAGAAGTCCGGGTGGCCTGGAGGGCTCCTGGGGAGCTGTGGTTTGGTGCTGAGCCTGGTGTCTGCTCCTCTCCTCAGGTGTGTGGTTGTGTTGTTCAATCCCCGGAAACACAAACAGTACCACATCCTCAACAGTTCCAGGTAAATGGGCCTGGGTCCTCGGAATACCTCTTCCTTCTGGGAGCTGTGAGAAGGGCACTGTCTAGAGTCTCTGTGGCTCTGGGGGCTGGGACCTGGTTGGGCCCTAGGGCCAGATGGGGAAGTGCCTCATGTGCCATTGGTGTCTGCTGGTCTCACCTTCGGAGAGGCTGGGATAGAGCTAGGCTTAGGCCAGGTTGCCAGGGCCCCTCTGAGCTTGCCCCATCTCTTGCAGGAAAACCATCACTGCCCTTGCCTTCTCCCCTGATGGCAAGTACTTGGTCACTGGAGAGGTGAGTGATGAAGAGGGCTAGCAGTACTGTAAAGAGGGCAGGTGGCCTCGCCTCAGCAGAGAGCTGCAGTCCTAGGCCTGCTGTCACTTTGGCTTCTGAAATAGACACCAAATCCTGGTTTTCACTGTACCTTAAAACAGTGGTTCTCAAGCTTTAATGTACATCAGAATCACCTGGAGGGCTTGTGAAAGCACACCTCACTGGGCCGGTCCTCAGAGATTCTGATTCTGTAGGTCTGGGATGGGGCTCCGAAATTTGCGTTTGTAACAAGTTCCGAGATAGTGCTGTTGCGCTGGTCAGGGAAGTGTGGTTTGGAAACCTCTGCCTTAAATATTCCTTGTCCCCGGGGGCCCCCTGCTGGGCTCAGGAGGAACGCCTCTGTCCCAGACTAGTCTTACTAGGGGCAGAACGACCTGAGTGGTGGTAGTGGCTCTCAACGCCGGCTGCCCATCAGAACCACTCGGGAGCTTTGAGCAAACAGAGGTACAGACCACCCAGAGATGCTAGTAAAATCTGAGGTTGCTTTCTCCCTGATAATCAGTGTTGCTCTCAGGTCTGTATCATATTTCCTGTGTTCCCTGCCCTGTATAGTACCCCACTCGACTTTGGTTGAGGGGACAGGGATGGTATCCAGTAGCTGAGGAGGCAAGGGCCCCACTCTGGAAGGCTAAGGGGGGATGATGCTGTATGCCTGTGGAGAACTCAAGAACTTGTTAGGTACCAGCCCCAACCCTGTGTGTGGGTGCCCCTAGTCCCGGTGGTGATGAGGGATTGAGAAAAGGAAATAAAGACAGAGACACAAGAGTAGAATGTACAGCATGGGTCCAGGGGACCAACGTAAGCGTGGGAACCGCGTTGGCCCGAGCTCTGTGCTCCATACACTTTTATTATGTGCATAATCTTATTGATCTTATGGGCATGAAGGGGAGGGTGAAGGGGTACCTAAGATAGCCTGGCAGAGAGCACTTGAGATCCTTCTAAGACATGCTAAACTAGTGCTCTGAGCATTTAACAGCACTTGAGATCTAAGACATGCTAAACTAGTACTCTGAGTTTACCACCGATTGTTATCAGGGTGCAGCTGCATCAGAAGTATAGCGGATGAGGAGCCACCCAGTCTGACCACACCCAGTGCATCCAGGGGCCTTTATCTCCTGAGCATTGAGGACATAGAGCAATTGAAATCACTCCATATTCGGAGAACCTAGGCAGAGCCTGAGGCGTTCTGTGATCTCTGCCCTGCAAGGCTTTTCTCCTTGCCAGCTCCCATCTGCAAAGACCCTCCTGGATCTTGTGAGCAGAGGTCGCCTCCCTTCTCAGAGACCTTTGCACAAGACCATTTTGTGAGACCCTCATGCAGTCTCCATATTGGGAAGGCATTTGTGGGACCAGAGCAGTATTGCCTGCTCTGCAGCTACCCCGCGGTGTTCCCCAATGTTACCGCACTCTCACGTGGTCTTTACCTTAGGACTCTTGTTGCCACTTGATTTCTAATTAACTGCACCAATATTATAGTTTAGTTCGGTATATAAACTTCAGTCTACTCTGAGCCAAGCAAGTTTATAATTATTTAGCTAGAATTAATATAGGTATCCCCCTGGCCATCTTGACCCACAGAACTCACTTCCGGTTCTTGCCTCCCTGCAGAGTGGGCACATGCCTGCCGTGCGGGTTTGGGACGTGGCAGAGCGTAGCCAGGTGGCCGAGCTGCAGGAGCACAAGTATGGTGTGGCTTGTGTGGCCTTCTCTCCTAGCGCCAAGTACATTGTCTCTGTGGGCTACCAGCATGACATGATCGTCAACGTGTGGGCCTGGAAGGTGAGTGGCTGGGTGGGCTGGCCTGGCAGCCTCACCGTAGTCAAATGTCAGCTGGGGAGGCAAGAGACTACTGACCTGCACTGCTCCATCCACCCCACCGAGCCCTTCTCATTGTAGAAAAGGATTTGAAGCAGAAAAGAGCCACTGTGTAGCCAAGCATGTTGGTAGAAGGGGGCTAGCTTTATGCCTTACAAGGTCTTCTGCAGGAAACACATCTTTTCAGCTCCTCTAGAAAGGGATTCTTTCCCCACCCCTCTTTTTCTGGCCAGTAAATTCTGGAAAAAAACGCTTTTTCAAGTACCAATTCTAACTCTCCTCCATTCCCTGAGTCACTGTCTTCTTAGCTCCAAGAGACAGAGCCTTGATTCTTCCTTTGGCATCCCCTCCAGAAAAACATTGTGGTGGCATCCAACAAGGTGTCCAGTCGGGTGACAGCAGTGTCCTTCTCTGAGGATTGCAGCTACTTTGTCACTGCAGGCAACCGGCACATCAAATTCTGGTATCTCGATGACAGCAAGACCTCAAAGGTGAGGTGCTGAGGCTGGGGGTAGCCACCAGGGTCCTGGCCAGGGCCTGCTCAGCCCTCCCCAGGAGCTCTGCTTCACCTGGGCCTCTCTCTGCATCCCCAGCAGTCCTGCAGAAGTTTTGGATAAGCCAAATGCTGTCTGGGCTGAGGAGTAGGTTAAAAGAGCAAGGGGGCCCGGAGGCATCCCCCGTCCTCTCCTGGGGACTAGTTTCCAGGGCAGGCTCTGGGGTGGATGGGGGGATAACAGTGGTGTGCCTCCACAGGTGAATGCCACTGTGCCCCTGCTGGGCCGCTCAGGGCTGCTGGGAGAGCTACGGAACAACCTATTCACTGATGTGGCCTGCGGCAGAGGGAAGAAGGCGGACAGCACTTTCTGCATCACATCCTCAGGGCTGCTGTGCGAGTTCAGTGATCGGAGGCTTTTGGACAAGTGGGTGGAGCTGAGGGTAAGTACCTCCATCCCCAGGGGTAGGGTAAGCCCATATCTCAGTTCAGGGGAGAACTAGTGCCCAGGGCTTCAGAGTAGGGACTAGGCCCTTATTAATACAAGAGATCCCAGAAGAATGAAGCTTTGGGGAGCTAGAGCTTGGCCCAGTTCCAGCCCTTGGTGATCTGTGTAACTGCCTCCTATCTGCTCTTTCTGTCTCTCTTTCCCCTGCTTTCCTCTTCTGCTCAGAACACAGACAGCTTCACAGTAAGTGGTGCCTGCACCTTCCTCTCTCTCTCATGCTGTTTCTTTCTCTTCACTGGGCTTTTCCTACTGGATCCTCTGGTGCCTTAGAAGAATCCCTGATTCCTGTCTCCCGGCTGCACGGGGCTGAGGGTCTCAGGACGGAGCAGCTGGGCAGCTTTTTCCTTGCCCCTGCCTTGGCTGGTCCTTCCTCTTGGCAGGTGACTGTTGATGGGCGGGGAGGAGAGACTACTGAACAAGTGGGCAGGTGGCCTTGCTGAGCTGAGCCACTCTGCCCACAGACTACAGTGGCCCACTGCATCTCTGTGAGCCAAGACTACATCTTCTGTGGCTGTGCTGATGGCACCGTGCGCCTTTTCAACCCCTCTAACCTGCACTTCCTTACCACCCTGCCCCGACCTCATGCTCTGGGGACAGACGTTGCCAGCGTCACTGAGGCCAGGTGAGCTACATGGGCCCCCTTCTTCCATTTGTAGCCTTGCCCCTGCCCAGTCTTGTGAAGAGTGTATTCATGACCCAGAGATTACTGGGAACACCTCTTTAGACAGAAGAATTTGGGTTTATTGGTACTTGTTGCAACCAAGGAGACCCCACACCGTGAAAACTGTGGAGAGTCTCAGTAAGTGGGTGTTGGGAGGGGCTTATGGGATTTAGATAATATCTAAGAGGTGAAGGAAAGGTATGAGGCTAAAGCTGTATTTGGTAAAGAAGCTGCCCGCAGTCGTGTAGATGGGAAAGGGTGGTGTTCGGTCATCGCTGTGGTTTGTATGATGGTCTTGTTTTTATCTGTGCACAGAGTAGTCTTGTTTTTGTTTTGCCCCATCACAACCATAGAATTCCTTTGTCTAACGTTGGTGTTCTGTGAAACTGTGTTCACCTGAACACTGTGCCCAGCAGCTAGTGCCGGGTCAGGTTCCTGCTGATGGCTGGTAGGGGCTCCTGCCTACTCGCAAGCAACTACTTCCAAACCTGCGGGTCCGGGGAGGACTCCTCACATAACACTCCTTCCATTGCGGATTGGCTTCCTGTTTCATTCCCTCCAGTCTCACCCGTGTGCCCTGTCCTTTCCCTACAGTCGCCTCTTCTCTGGAGTGGGCAATGCCAAGTATCCAGACACCATTGCCTTGACCTTTGATCCTGCTAATCAGTGGCTGTCTTGTGTTTACAACGATCATAGCATTTATGTTTGGGATGTGAGGGACCCCAAGAAAGTGGGCAAGGTGTACTCGGCCCTGTATCATTCTTCCTGCGTCTGGAGCGTGGAGGTATGTGGGCTGGCTGGCTGGAGACTGGCCAGATTGGCTGGGATACCATTTGGAGGACAGAAAGTAGGGATCCCCAAGTATAACCTTATGTTCCTCCTGCCTCCCTGTTTCTCTAGCGACTTCCCTGCAATAGGTCCTGGGGACTGAGTTTACATGTTACAGACTTCCCCAGTGTGCCCCATCCTTAGTTTTGCCTCAGTGATCTTGGACAAGTTAATGAACTTGACCAAGCCTCAGCTTCCTCAGTGTAAAATGATATACTTGATTCACCTAATTATTGTAAGAATAATGTGAAATAATGTAAGTGGAGACATGGAAGAGTGGCTGATACGCAGTGGGTGCCGGGTTAGCGTGCTTCCCCTTGGTCATGATGAAGAGTATATACCAATTACTGCCCATGGCAGGCACTGGGCTGAGTTCTGGCTACCATTCCCTCTTCCATCCCATTCCCTTCCATCTCCTTGGGTAGGCAGAGGACAGCTTTCAAATGGAGGCCTGATTGTGTTCCCTCGGCCCTTTCAGGTCTACCCCGAGGTGAAGGACAGTAACCAGGCCTGCCTGCCCCCCAGTTCCTTTATTACCTGCTCCTCAGACAATACCATCCGCCTGTGGAACACAGAGAGCTCTGGGGTGCATGGCTCCACCCTGCACCGAAACATCCTCAGCAACGTGAGCCTGAGGCCTTGGGGCCCCCACTGTACCCTCAGCGCCCCCATCCCCACAGCTTCTGCACCTTGATTTTGGAAACTGGGCCCCTAGACCTTGGCCTTCCAGGGCTCATTTGGCTGTGTTCTATGGTCCAAGGGTTGGTTTTGCCCAGGTTTCTCTCCCCTCGCAGCTGTACTGGTCAGGCCTGTCTCATCTGCCTCTTCTAACCTGTTCCACTAGGACCTCATTAAAATCATCTATGTGGATGGGAACACCCAGGCCCTGCTGGACACAGAGCTGCCTGGAGGGGAGAAAGCTGATGTGTCCCTGATGGATCCCCGTGTGGGCATCCGCTCTGTGTGTGTCAGCCCCAATGGACAGCATCTAGCATCAGGGGACCGTATGGGCACACTTAGGTAATGGCAGGCCCGGGTGGGTACTGACTGCCTCTCATGGTGCAGAGTCGGGTATTTAGAACTTTAGGGAGAGTTTGACTCAAATATGTTGGACCACAAAATATTTATTGACAAAGGAAAGATAATAACTTTACAATGAATAAACCTAGCAGAAATTATCTTCACCAAGTGATCAAGATTAACATCCTTGTATCAACATCATGAAGCCCATAATAGGATGTACTAAGAAGGGTGTGACAATGTTTCTGTGGGGTTCTTACCAAAAATGCATCAACTCAATATAAGTATGAGAAAACATGCGACAAACTCAAATTGAGGTATGTACCACAGAGCAATCACTACTCTTCAAAAGCGTCAAGATCGTGAAAGGTCAGGAAAGACTGAAGGACTGTTACATACAACGGAAGTCTAAGGAGAAGAAACTCAATGCAGTTTGGACTCTGGATAGGATCTGGGGTCAAGAAAAAGGACATAGTGGGAAAACTGGTGAAATTTGAGTAAGGTCTCTAGTTAATAGTATTGTAGCAACATAAATTTCCTAGTTTTGATAATTGCACTATTGTTAGGGAAAGCCGGGTCAGGGAAATATGGAAGCTCTCTATTCTTTCAGCAACTTTTCTCTAAGCATAAAAGTTCAATAAAGGGAAAAAGGTAGGGACAAAAGGTAGCAGAGGAGGGGGCGTAAGTCCGTCCTGTGGCCTGGCCATGACTTCTTCCCACCTCTTCTCACCTTTGCAGGGTGCATGAACTTCAGTCCCTGAGTGAGATGCTGAGGGTGGAGGCCCATGACTCTGAGATTCTGTGCCTGGAGTATTCTAAGCCAGACACAGGTCAGGAGAATGCCTGGAATGGCCCAGGGCTCATCCAGTCCTGCTGGTGCCACTTATATCTATCCTGGCTCTTGGATGTGGGTTGGTAATCCTTTGATCACTGGGGTCTTTGCTGGTTTAGAGGACAGCTCTGTCCTTGCTCCCTGGTTCACACGACTTGGGGTATGGGGTTCAGTTCCCTCAGGGCCCTTTGCCAGGCCCAGATAAGTGAGTTCAGGGCACTCATGGGCTGACGGAGTTCTTCCAACCCCAGGTCTGAAACTGCTAGCATCGGCCAGCCGGGACCGGCTGATCCACGTGCTGGATGCGGGGCGGGAGTACAGCCTACAGCAGACCCTGGACGAGCACTCATCCTCCATCACTGCAGTCAAGTTTGCAGGTGGGGTAGGGTGAATGAGACACATGCCACCCTCTTCCCCACTGCCATCTGCCTCCGCCTCCCCCTCCATGAGAAAGGTCTGCCAGTCGTGAGAGAGTGTTGGACAGCTGCTGGGAGGCCTGGAGCTGGTGGGAAGACAGGTGGAACAGAGACTCTCAGAGCAGGGACTTGAGCCAGCCAGGTTGGGCTGAGGATAGGGAGAAAGGAAAACCTGGGTTTCGAGGTTTAATTTAGTTGGTTTTCCCTGGCATGTAGAGTAGCTTGATGGGGGATCATATGGAGGGATGGTGGGAGACAGGCTGCTCCCATGTGGTGAGAGCGGTGGGAACAGCTGGGCCCCCTCCTTCATAGCCAGCGATGGGCAAGTCCGCATGATCAGCTGTGGAGCAGACAAGAGCATCTACTTCCGCACTGCACAGAAGGTAAGGGCGCGGGGCTTTCCTGAGGGGCGGGGGCAGGGCGGAGTCTACGTTCCCCTGCCTGAGGTTTCGAGAGGTGAAGGGAGGCACAAGTAGGGCTCCTGGGGCCTGGTGAGGCATCTGGGTGTGGGCCTGACCACATGCTCCGCCCCTGCAGTCTGGAGATGGAGTGCAGTTCACACGGACACATCACGTGGTGCGGAAGACGACCCTCTATGACATGGATGTGGAGCCCAGCTGGAAGTACACGGCCATCGGCTGCCAGGACCGAAATATTCGGTGGGTGTCTCCTTCTCAGACTCTCTGCCCACGTTTCTTCATTGCCCTAGGGAGTCAGCTCCATGCAGCTAAGTTCCCACATCTGTTGTTCTGTCCCAGATCTTGTACCCACTTGAGCCTACAGTACTTTGCCTCACCCAAGAGGTAGTAGCCCCTTCTCTGCTGGGGGTAGGTCCCAGAGAGCATAGGCCCGGGGTGAATGTTGGCCTTTCCATCACCCAGGCGTATTCTACCTTCACAGCCTCCTCATGTGAAAGAGAGTGTGTTTCTTACAGGATATTTAACATCAGCAGCGGGAAGCAGAAGAAGCTGTTTAAAGGGTCACAGGGTGAGGACGGCACACTCATCAAGGTAAAGACCCAGGAGGGGGCACCGGACAGGGTCTTGGGGACAGGGTGGTACCAGGTGGGAGGGACTGGCACTTCCTGCATCCTCCAGCTGCGCGTCCTGCTCCTCAGGTGCAGACAGACCCCTCAGGGATCTACATTGCCACCAGCTGTTCTGACAAGAACCTCTCCATTTTCGACTTCTCCTCAGGGGAGTGTGTGGCCACCATGTTTGGGCACTCAGGTGAGTGTAGCCTAAATACCTGAGTAGAAGCTGTTACCTGCGTAGAACCAGAGTGAGTTCTACCCCTGGAACTTCACTCTTCTATTAGTTTCTTGGGACCTGCAGAGCTACTACTCCTACCCTGCAGCCAACCCCCATGTCCACTGTTGGGACTGAGTGAACTTGGTTGGGAATTCAAGGTGGTTTATGGACCATATTCTTTGTTCTTCACAGAGATTGTCACTGGCATGAAATTTAGTAATGATTGCAAACATCTCATCTCTGTGTCTGGGGACAGGTGAGCAGAAGCCAGCTTCCCTGAGAGACAGATTCTTACTGTGCCATAGCACCCTGCCCTCCCCTCTCTTCATCTCAGCGATGTCTCTGGGAAGTGGGGTTAAGAGGGATCTCCGTTGGCTGTGCCTGACCTGGAGGGTGGCTGTGGTCTCCTTCCCAGCCATGGTTAAGGGGAACGCATGATGTTGCCCCCTTCAGAGTCCTCCCTCTCTCACCCAACTCTGGCTTTACCCCAGCTGTATATTTGTGTGGCGCCTGAGCTCTGAGATGACCATCAGCATGAGGCAGCGTCTGGCCGAGCTGCGCCAGCGTCAGCGGGGCGGCGAGCAGCAAGGACCACCCTCTCCCCAAAGGGCTACTGGACCCCACCGGTGAGGACAGAATGTTGCAAGTGATGGGTGGGTGTGCAGATGGCTTGCTGTGACCTCAGCACTCTTCCTCCATGCTCTGGGCCTGCCGTTCAGCAACTCTGTCTCCCAAGACCTTCCCTCTCACACAAGGATCATGAGGTCAGCCTCTCCCCACGGTGAGTCTCCTCGCCCCCAGTTGAATCCATCTCCCCATGCCCTTCCTTGTCTCAGACTCAGGCACCAGGCCCCATCGATGGTCTCTCCTGGACCGGCTCTCTCATCAGACAGTGACAAGGAGGGAGAAGATGAGGGGACTGAAGAAGAACTTCCAGCACTGCCTGTCCTTGTCAAGAGTACCAAGAAGGAGCTGGGTCTGTGGCAGTTGGGTGTGGGGCCAGACAGACCCTAGTTGGTATCATGGCTAGATATGCTTTTTCTGGGACTGTGGGGGGAGAGCAGTGTGAGCTGAGGAAACTGAGGCATCATTGTGGTCACACAGTATGAGCTGATGGGGCCAGGGCTCCAGGGGTGGGTGGGCAGGAGACACTCCCTCTGACTGCCTGTTTCTGTCTAGCCTCGGTCCCCAACCCAGCCTTGCCCCGAAGCCTGTCCCACTGGGAGATGAGTCGGGTGAGTCGCCATTGTTAAAATGTTCTTCCAAGATTACAGGAGGCAAGGGGAGGTGAGAGCAGGTCTCTCTGGGCCAGGTAGGATATTGGGGCATGGGGGCTGCCCACATGCTGCACTCCTGTGTCCAAGGAAGGCCTTGTAGGGAAAGTTGAAGCACTGGGCCAGTCCTGGGTGTGGGATGAAGAGAGCCCAGGTATTTCCTTCAGATGAGGACCAGAAGAGGTGGGTGGAGCACGGGGTTGGTCAGCACTTAGGGAGGTGCTGCTGCTTCGGCTGCATGGTGCATGGAAGTAAATCTCATCAGAGAACAGCTCCAGGTGGGGAATGGACAGAGGGCCTCTAAGCCAAATAGTGAGCACTAAAGTACAGAAAACCAAGGATCCAGAGAGCAGAGATCTAGAGAAACAGTAGTTCTAAAGACCCTTGTTAGGAGGTGAGCGGAGAACTTCCAGAATAGTTAGAGGGAAAAGGCCACGAGGGGACCAGTAACTGAACGACTGCTGTGGGGTGGCCAGAGGGGGATGAAGGCGTTCCGAGCAAGCCCCCGAACACCAAGACCTTCCATTGTCAGCAACAGTTTCACAAAGTGATGGCAGTGTGGTGGCTCTGGTGCACCTTGACCAGGCCAGGGGTCTCAGGCCTGGGCTATAGGTTAGTCCTCCATGCTGTGAAGGGTCTTTGGGGCCCCCAGCCATTGGAGAAATTGGGGTAGAGAAAGGCAAAATGAGTGGTTGCTGTAGACAGGCAAAAGTGGCCTTGGCCCTGGGCTGGGTTTCTTGGAGGACTCTTGGTAGTAAGTGATTGATGCTGAGGCGTCCATGACACCAGGCGAAGGCTGAGACTAGAGATTCCTGTGCCAGAGGATGTGGAATGCAGCTAAGAGCATGAACCCTGGAGCCAGACTAACCTGCAGGCCACTTAATGTCTGTGGGATGTGGACTGGTCACTTACGCTCCCTGTGCTTCAGTCTCCTCATCTGAAAAACAAGGATTATAGTAGTGCCTATTTCAGGCCAGGCGTGGTGGCTCATGCCTGAAATCCCAGCACTTTGGGAGGCTGAGGTGGGTGGATTACAAGGTCAGGAGTTCGAGACCAGCTTGGTCAACATGGTGAAACCCCAATTCTACTAAAAATACAAAAATGAGCTGGGCGTGGTGGCGGGTGCCTGTAGTCCCAGCTACTCGAGAGGCTGAGGCAGGAGAATCGCTTGAACCCAGGAGGCGGAGGTTGTAGTGAGCCAAGATTGCACCACTGCACTCCAGCCAGGGTGACAGAGCAGGACTCTGTCTCAAAAAAAAAAAAACAAAACAAAACAAATAGTGCCAATTTCAACCTTTCAAAAGGTTGCTGTGAGGATGAAGTAAGCTAATAAGTGTAACATGCCAGGCACACAGTAAGGGATATATGGGTATTTGTTGATCTTAACGTGGTGTTGTTACTGCCTCCCACCAGGCACAGGAGACTGTGGGGTTCCTGGACCCAGCTCCTGCAGCCAACCCAGGACCCAAAAGAAGGGGGCGCTGGGCTCAGCCCGGTGTGGAGCTGAGTGTTCGATCCATGCTAGACCTGCGGCAGCTGGAAACACTGGCCCCAAGCCCACGGGGCCCTCGCCAGGACTCACTGGCCATGATCCCATCTGGTCCTGGGAAGCACGGGCAGCAGGCCCTTGAGACTTCACTCGCCAGCCAGGTAAGCCAGCTTTCTCTCAGCTCTCTAGAGAGCTCCAGGGGGCCTTAGGCAGCCTTTGCCACCAGCTGGGACCTGAGCCCTGGTCCAGCTCTACTTGGTCTGCCTCTGTGGCACATGGTTAACCAGAACTGCAAAGCCAGGATAGGGCTGGCTAGGCTGTATGGTTTGGTCATCAGGGCAGGCAGGGGAGCAGTTGGGATAGAGAGGCAAAAGTGGCCTTTGCCCTGGGCTGCGTTTCTTGAAGGACTCGGTAGGAAGTGGTAGCTGGAGGTTGGCAGCCCAGAGTGCTAATATAGTTCATCCAGAAGCTCCCATCAGCAACTCGAGCCCAGCCTGGCTTCTTGGTTTCTGTCCTCAGAGCTGGAGTATTCCGCTTCCCCCAGAATTAGTGCACACCACATCCTTACCCACCTCCACCTCTTCTCCAAGGGAAGGGTCACTCAGGGCTTACCCACCAGCTACCACTGCCTCATCCCTCACCTCTTCTCACATCAGCTGCTCTAATAACATCCCTTTGTGTGTTCCCAGAATGAAAAGCCCACTCGACCTCAGGCTTCCCAACCCTGTTCTTGCCCCCATATTATCCAATTATTGTCACAAGAGGAAGGAGTCTTTCCCCAAGATCTGGAACCTGCACCTGTTGAAGATGATATTGTCTACCCAGAGCCAAGTGACAGCCCCACCATGGATGCCAGGCAAGGATCTTGCCCTGGCCAGACCTCGTGGGCTGTGCAGCCCCCTGTCTTCCCCTCTTTCTGAGTGTTGTTTAGTTGGGGGAGGGTTGGCCCCTAGAATCCTCAGGGCTTACCTACCAGCTCACCACTGCCTCATCCCTCACCCTGATCACAGGCAGGAGTCCAGCGGGGATGCTGCTCACGCATGCTCACTGCCTTTTTTCTCCCTGCTGGAATCCTGGCAGTGAGTTCCAGGTGCAGGCTCCAGCCCAGGGAACTCTGGGAAGAATGTACCCAGGCAGCAGGAGCTCAGAAAAGCACAGCCCCGACAGTGCCTGCTCTGTGGATTACAGCAGCAGCTGCCTTTCCAGCCCCGAGCACCCCACTGAAGGTGAGGCTGCCGCCGGGAGGGAGGGCTCATGGGTTGAGGTGCGGGACACCTCTGGCAACAGATGGGTGCAGTGCAATCCCTCTCTTTTCTCCCCACACCAGACTCTGAGAGCACGGAGCCCCTCAGTGTGGATGGCAACTCCTCAGACCTTGAAGAGCCAGCTGAGGGTGATGAAGAAGAGGAGGAGGAGGAAGGCACGGCCTCCTATGGGCTGCAGGAGGGAAGCCCCCGGACCCCAGACCAGGAGCAGTTTCTGAAACAGCACTTTGAGACTCTGGCCAATGGAGCTGCTCCAGGTGTGGTCAGAGGGCCAGCATTTAGTGCCTGCAATTTGCCCTTCTCCCCTCCTTTCCTCCCTGAGAGGAGGGTCCTGGGGTATAGATGGTGGCTGGGCTTTCCTTCTCAGGGAACCAAAATCTGGGCCAAGGGCTTGGTTTCTGCCCCAATTCATGATTTCTCTGACTCCGATAGGGGCCCCAGTGCAGGTGCCAGAGAGGTCAGAGTCTCAGAGCATCTCTTCGAGATTCCTGTTAAAAGTGCAGACCCACCCACTCAGGTACGGAGACCCTCCACACAGCAGCAGCTCCGGCTCTCCTGGTCTCCCAGTGCTGCTGCCCTCTCCTCTCCCGCGTCCTGTCTCTCCATGCCCGGGTGTTTTCACGCCTGGTTCTGGGCTAACCGGCCTTGCCCTAGCCCTGTCTGGCTTTGTGCTTGTCCTTCTCTCCTAGTGCCTTGGTGCTACGAGTTTCTCACCATTTTGGCAGGCAGGAGCATTGAGCCTTCTCTGGGCCTTCTTCCACATTTCCTCCCTGTAGGGAACCATCCCCGTCCTCCTCAAGCCTGGCACTGATGTCGAGACCAGCCCAGGTGCCACAGGCATCTGGTGAGCAGCCGAGAGGCAATGGTGCCAATCCCCCTGGAGCACCCCCGGAGGCAGACCCGTCCTCTGGCAACCCCAGCCCCCAGCAGGCAGCCACTGTGCTGTTGCCACGATGCCGTCTCAACCCTGACAGCAGCTGGGCTCCTAAGAGAATGGCCACAGCCAGCCCCTTATCTGGACTCCAGAAAGCCCAGTCTGTACACAGTCTGGTGCCACAGGGTGAGGAGCCTGCTCGGCTCGGTGCCAGGGTGCAGTGTGTAGAACAGGTGTACATGCTGGAGGAGGGAGGGCCTGGTATGGCCCTGATGTGTCACTGTACTGGCCACTGGGTGTCCCTTAGTGGGCAGGTGGAGGGGAACAGCAGCTCTTAGGTATTGGGCATTGGTACCTGGGATGCCTTTCTTACCACCTGACTTGTGTATACTTCTGTGTCCTTTGCAGAAAGAGATGAGGCCTATCTACAGGCCCCTTCACCAGGGCTGTTGCTCTCTCGGGAGATCAAAGCTCAGGATGGTCTGGGCTCCGTGCCCCCGGCTGATGGCCGTCTGTCTCGGCCCCACTCTTACCAGAACCCCACCACCAGTTCCATGGCCAAGATATCCCGCAGTATCTCTGTTGGGGAGAACCTGAGCCTGGTCGCTGAACCTCAAGCTCCTTCCCCCATCCGAGTCTCACCACTCAGCAAGCTGGCCCTGCCCAGCCGGGCTCACCTGGTCTTGGACATCCCCAAACCACTGCCTGACCGTCCTACCCTGGCTGCATTCTCGCCTGTAACCAAAGGCCGGGCCCCTGGTGAGGCAGAACAGCCTGGCTTCCCAGTGGGCCTAGGAAAAGCTCACAGTACAACTGAGAGATGGGCCTGTTTGGGAGAGGGTACCACTCCCAAGCCCAGGACAGGGTGCCAGCCTCATCCTGGGCCCAGCAACCCCTGTGCCCAGCAACTGCCAGTCAGCAGCCTCCTCCGAGGCCCTGAAAACTTGCAGCCCCCACCCCCTGAGAAGACTCTCAACCCCATGGAATGCGCCAAGCCAGGGGCAGCCCTGAGCCAGGACTCAGGTGTGCACAGCTCCCTAACTCTCATCTCCTGCCTCATCCTCTCTGTCCTGTCTCTGGTGGCCTCTCTGGCTGCATCCCATTTCTGTGCGTTCAACTTCTGGTGTTTCTTGTCCTGTCTGCTCCTGTCTCAGGTCCATAAGTCACACCCCTGATGGTGAGACACTCCTGCTAACCTTCATGATTTCCTTATGACCCACTTGCCCATTCAGTGCCTTCTGAACTTGGGGCTGGCCCTCTCCTCTGGACCTTGTTTGTGTGGTGTTGGGGAGGCCATTGGAAGAGAAGGCAAGAGGAAGGGACTGAGGGCAAGTGGGGGGTGTGCTGCTGAGGGCTAGGTCTCTCCTGCGCTGAGTGTCTTGGGTGGGGAGGCCTGAAAGGGCTGCAAGTTGGGCCTCACTGAGCCATATCCGTCTCTTTCAGATCCAGCAGTGAGCCTGGAACAGTGTGAGCAGCTGGTGGCAGAGCTCCGTGGCAGCGTGCACCAGGCTGTGCGGCTTTACCAATCGGTGGGTATTCGGCGCCCTCCTGCAGGAGGGTAAGCACATCAGTAGTGCTGGGTGTTTGAATAGCCATGCCCAGAACGGTATGCTAAGGCTCTTGTGCTGACACAGTGGAACACCCAAGAACATCGTGGGCAGCATAGGTGAGGGGGTTAGAGGCCAGGCTAGCCTCTTGAACCGGGCATCTGCGGTCATTTCTGGTTAAGAGCTGGAGACTTCCCTCAGGAGGTGAGGCATGGAGAGATCACATCTAGTTGGCTCAGGACAATCCATTTATGCCATTGTCCCAGTGTCAGTATTAATGGCATCCTTTTTTATTTTTTTTATTAGAGACAGGGTTTCACGGTGTTGGCCAGGATGGTCTCAATCTCTTGACCTCGTGATCTGCCTGCCTCGGCCTCCCAAAGTGTTGGGATTACAGGCATGAGCCACCGCGCCCAGCCGGCATCCTTTTTTTATACCCACAAATTATTTGGCCTCCTGAGACATAGGGAATAGTCCAGGAGGGCTAAACTTTGACAGAGAAAGTCAATTCTGCCTGAGTTGTCACAAGGAGTTGCTAACAAGATGTAGACGGTTCTGTAATCTGATGGGATTCTCCTTGGGGGTCACCCCCAAAGTCTGCCTGCATCCCTTGTCCCCTTGTCATACATGATGAAGTCTTGGCAGGTAGAATTCCCAGCTAGTCCCTTCTTCTAAGGCAGGCTGGACCCAGTTAGGGCCCCTCCCCTTTGTGTGCCCTCCACCTCACTTCCCGGGGTCCTGTTTCAGGTGGCTGGCTGCAAGATGCCCTCAGCAGAGCAAAGTCGGATCGCCCAGCTCCTCAGAGACACCTTCTCTTCAGTGCGACAGGAGCTGGAAGCCCTGGCTGGGGTAGCACTGTCCAGCCCAGGCAGCAGCCCTGGGGCTGTGGGAGCTGAGCAGACACAGGCCCTGCTGGAGCAATACTCAGAACTGTTACTTCGAGCCGTGGAGCGGCGCATGGAACGCAGACTCTGAGTTCCAGAAGCCTGCCCCAAGTGAATGCCCCAGCCATTCCAAACTGCAGCCCCTCTGCCACTCACCAAAACCTGTGGGGCTGCTTGGAGTGGAAAGCAGGGAGCAGTGTTGAGAGGCGAAGCAGCCTTCCCAGCCTCTCCTTGTGGGGCGCCTGTATTTATTAATTTATTTCCCTGACTGTTGCCTCACTTCCTTGGAACTCTTGCCTCCACAGCCCCTCCAGTGGCAGGGACGGGTCTTGGGTCTTTGTCATCTTGGTGCTGTGAGGGCTAAGAGGGCAGCCTGCCCCATCTAGGAATCTGGGAAGGGCTGGCCCTCTCTTAGAAGCCATTTGAAATTACTGCAGGGATCAGCTCCCTGGGCTGGAGCATACACAGGGTACTCTGGGGTCGAGGTGACAGGTCATGTGGTATTCAGTGCCCTTCAGCCAACTGAGGGCCTTCACCTCTACCTCCACTTCCCCTCTCACACCAGCTGCACTCCCCTGGCTGCCAGAGCAGGGTGGTTTTCCCCAATACCTGGCAGCTCAGAAAGGCAGAGCCATCTGGCCCTCCAAGGTGTCCCCAGCCACCAGGAGACTTGAGTTGGTATTAGAACCTGAGCCCCTACATTCCACTCCCATTCTCCCTCCAAGAGGGGCCCAGCATTGTCTCTCCCTGTGACCCCTTTCTCTCCTGGCCAGAACTTTAGCCAGCTGTGAGACATTGCTGCGGGACAGTAAGCCCTCAGCTGGGCAAACATGAAGCTCTGGCCTCCCTTCTTCAGCCGCTTGTCCTTCCCTGTCCTCCAGCCACCTGCTGGAGCCCAGAGGCCACCTTCTCCCTGCATCCTGAGTGATGCTCAGTCAGAAGCCTGTGTTGGAATGTCCCTCGTTTACAGGGCGCTGGCCCACCTCCTGAGGACCTCGGCCACAGATGAGATCACATGCACGCACGCACACACACACACACCCCCCCCTGCACAGCATGCAGATGAGATCACATGCACACACACACACACACACACCTGCACAGCATGAAGATGAGATCACATGCATGCACACACACACACACCTGCACAGCATGCAGATGAGATCACATGCATGCACACACACACACACACCCGCACAGCATGCAGATGAGATCACATGCATGCACACACACACACCTGCACAGCATGCAGATGAGATCACATGCATACACACACACACACACAGACGCGTGCGCACGCAGTTGAGTGTTGGTTGCTAGAGCATCTGGCTGGCTGCTATGTGCCCGGTTTCCTCACATCCTGCCTCAGCTTCACCACCCTGGCTTATGTGGAACACATATCAGGGAGCAGAAAAAGGGGTGAAACACACTGAGTGAACCCAGATTCTGGATTCTTGGTGTCCACAGCCTAGTTGATATGCGATGGCCCATAGGACACCTGGTTTAGGTAGAAGGAGCCTCCTCAAAGGCAGTGCCGGGCACCCATGGGTGTGCTGCATACTGGAGTTTGAGTTGAGAGAGGTGCAGGGGCCAAAGGAGACACTGGAAAAGTGGTCGGTGGGACAGGTAAGTGACAGAGGTGAGGGGATAGAATTTAAAAGGGCAGTAGTTAGGGTTGAGGGGAAGGAAATAGGGCACTGTAGGAGGTAGAGTAGGACCAAGTCATGAGGCAGTTGAAGAGGTGAGGAAGGAGTCTGGGCCCTACTGCTCCCCTCTGCTCCAGATAAGTCAGGACAGCTTTACTACAGCTCCAGGCCACGACAGCCCCTTCATTCGCGCTGTTGCGCCGTAGGCAGAGGCTTATAAAGAAGTGGGTTCCGAAGGTGCCCAGCTGCCGGGCATCAGCCTGAGTGCGTCTGAGCTGCTCCAAAACTGGCCCTTCCCGACTCCTCTACCACCGCGTGGCCTCGGAACTGCCGCAGTTGGCGGCGGGCCCGTACCCGCTGCGCCCCCACCCCGCACATTCGTCGCAGCCCATCGCAGGTGGGACTCAGGTTCGCTCTCCGGGACAGGTCCTCCTCGAGGAGGGAGTTACCCTCCGCCTGAGGTTTATGAGAACGTGGCCGCCCTTTTCCTGCTCTCTGACCCTTGTGGGTGGGTTGGGGGGCCTCGTGGCCCGGCCGGCGCCCCGTCCCTTTCTGCATGTCTGAGGCCACCGGCAATCGCCGCCCCACTCGAGTCGCCCCCGCCCAGTTTAAAAAACCCCTTATTTATAACTTTTCTACTTTGTCCAAGTCGCGGCGCTTCCCGCCTCCTACCCGGCTGCACGGGGCGGCGGCTGTTTTTAACGTGCCCGTTTGTACTGATGTATGAACTTGTCAATAAACACAATCGTTTGTTAACGGTGGGATGCTGGCCAGTAGTGCAGGCGGAAGCGGGTGTGCGCCTAGGGGCGGGGCGGAGGCCTCGGGGAGGGCGGGGCGGAGGCCTCGGGGAGGGCGGGGCGGAGGCCTCGGGGAGGGCGGGGCGGAGGCCTCGGGGAGGGCGGGGCGGAGGCCTCGGGAGTGGCCTGCGGCGAGGACGTCAGGGAGCGGTGGGATCTCGCGCTGACGCTGGCGCTGTCATGGCGGAGGCGGCTTTGGAAGCCGTGCGGAGGGAGTTACGAGAATTCCCGGCCGCTGCAAGGGGTGAGTAGGCTTTCCTAGAGGCTGCGGTGACCTCCGAACACGGGAGGGACCCTGAGATGCCGCTGATGGGGGTCTCGGAACCTCTTGTGTGCGACCCGCCTAAGGCCCCGCCAGGTTGCTCTTGTGTCGCAACCCGCTTCTCCCCTCCCGTGTTCGCGCACTCTCGTGGCTTCGGGTGACTCTGTTCAGGTTATTCCCAAGGCCTGGTGTCGTCTTGACCATGGGCATGACCAAGTCCTTTGTTTCCCACAGTCTTGGGCAGTTTGCTGTACCCGTTTTGAAAGCT
The DNA here is from genome assembly GCA_004027715.1 of Plecturocebus donacophilus. Lineage (NCBI taxonomy): Eukaryota > Metazoa > Chordata > Mammalia > Primates > Pitheciidae > Plecturocebus > Plecturocebus donacophilus. Next base: position 44,716 of record PVKP010001501.1, on the reverse strand, counting down.
CATCAAAGGCACATATGTGGTGGTCGGATTCCTCCCCCACGTGCCCCACCTCCGCCCCCAAGTCCCCTGTCACACTTTGGGAGGATTGCAGGCTGACAAATGGTCCTTGGCTCTTCCCCCGCTTCATTTTTTTCTTCCTCTCTTCCCTCCTTTTTAAGTGATTTCTTAGCACAGAACAGCACCACAGGCACGTGTGTGTAATTCGTATGCAATGTAAATGACGCAGGCTTCCCTCCCGGCCCCAGTTTGCATTCGTCCGGAAAGACTGTTTATATCCTTGCACACACGAGTTTCGACTCTCCTTTTTATACAGTAGTCGCCTGCCAAACACACTCTACTTCACCATATATCTTGGAGATCATTTAACTTTTCTCTACCTCAGTCTTTTTCACATCTTTATGCTAGTGCTGTATTCACTTAGTTATTTAGGTCATTTCCAGTCTGTTGTTTTCAATAATGCTGCAACAAATACTTTAGAGTATCAATTTAACAAATACTTAATATCTGTGTGCCAGGGTCTGTTCACTCTGAGATGTATCATTGAACAAAACAAATCTGTCTTCCTATGTTACATTCTAAGTGAGAAGGTGGACAATTAACCACAGGTGTACTGAGTGAGTAAATTTACAGTAGAAGGTGGTTAGAAGGTAAGTGCAGGCAAAGCCCTCAGTGGGAGTGACCTGGTGTGTTCAGGAAAAAAGAAGGCTGTCTGCAGGAGCAGGGTCTTTGTGCACATGTGGGAGTATTTTGGTTGGTAAAATTGTTTATATATATATATATATATATATATTATTTATTTATTTATTTTTAGACAGGGTCTTGCTCTGTCACCCAGGCTGGAGTGCAGTGGCATGGTCATAGCTCACTGCACCTCGACCTCCCAGGTTCAAGAGATCCTCCCACTTCAGCCCCTGGGAGTAGCTGAGACTACAGGCATGCACTACCATGCCTGCCTAATTTTTTTGCATTTTAGTAGAGACAAGGCTGGTCTTAAACTCCTGGGCTTAAGCGATTCTTGGCACCTTGGCGTTCCAAAATGTTGGGATTACAGGCATAAGCCATTGCTCCATGGCTTGTTAATTAAGTTCTTAGCAGAGTTATGGGATCAAAGGAATTGTTTGGATCCCTTTTGAAATTTTCTCACTTTGAAGCCCCAGGAGAGAAAAGCAGCCACTCTCTAAAGGAAATGGTAAGCCAGTAAAACAGAAATTCCTAATTGCAGAAATCCAAAGGGTGAGAAAATGGCAGTTTCCGTGTATTTTCAGAATCCCAGGCTATGTGCAGTGCTCACACCTGTAATCCTAGCACTGTGGGAACATCTCTTGAGGCCTGGAGTTCACGACCAGCCTGGGCAACATAGTGAGACACCATCACTAAAAAATAATTGTTTTTAAATTGGTGTGGTGGCATGTTCCTGTAGTCCCACCTATTCAGGAGGCTGAGGCAAGAGGGTTGCTTGAATCCAGTAGTTTTGATGGGAGCGGTGGCCAGTCTGGGACGGATGCTGTCATCACGCTGGCTGCAGTGGAGAGGCACAAGTGGGGCAGCAGAAGTGAATGTGGGAGCAGGAGTGGCGGTAGTGGGTCCCCTGTGCCCTGCATCCCTGAGGCAGCTGACTGCACCACCCTCACCCTCACGGCCGCACAGAACCTGCTCCCAAGCTCAGAGCCTCTGCTGCAGCCTCAGCCTTGCTCCCTTTCTCATCCCAGAAGCCTGCGAGTGAGCACCTGTCTAAAGGTGCAGCTGGGACTTGTAGGGCCAGCCCCAGGAGCGTCAGGTTCATTTGTGTGAGGTTGGCCGGTGTTGCCGTGCCGCTTGGACCTTGCCCATGCTGCCGCTCCACCCCCCTACCCCCGCAGGGGGAAAAATGCAAAAAGGAGGTGCACTTGCGACTGCATGCTCCACAGAGCTAGCGAGAGCTGGGGGCAAGTGGGAACCCCGCCCCTTCCAAGTTGGTGGAGTGGGAGCTCCCTAGGCACAATTGCAGCCACCCAAGCCAGGGCTGCAACGTAGGCACACCTGTGCTCTTGGGAGCCAGGAGCAGGCAGGAGCCCCACGCTCGCAGAGGCAGCTGCAGCCTCCCAAGGTGCAGCTGTGGACCCAGGCATCTCTGCACTCTTGGGGGCCCAGGAAGGCCCCTTCCTGCCGCTGCAGGCTCAGAAGTGCCTGATCCTACTGCCTGGCTTCTCTACACTGTCAGCACTTGATGAGATCACGAAGCAAAGTTGAGGCCAAGCCTGGGTGCTATTGCAACCTGGCCATGTGTGTAAATGCTCAGGGCAGCGCTGACACACCAGCCCCTGCCACCTTGGTCCCCTTCGGACTTTGGACACCAATGAGCATGGGAGGGAGGCCAGGAGGGGCTGAGGGCAGCTCGATGCTGGCCTGCAGGCACCCCTTGGCACAAACAGCCTGGGTGCCATGAATGGTGGCAAGAGACAGGTTCCTGGGTAGAAGGGGCCAGGTCGGGGGTGCAGTCCCACCTTCAAGCCAGGGAAGGCCTGAAGCCTGGGGGCTGGGCTACCAGTCCCACCCACTGGAATGGGAACTTGTGATTTTTCCAGCTAGTCCGTGGCTGCCCATGGACCAGTCAGCATGTACTTCCTCCCCTCTGAGGCCCATAAAAAGCCCCAGACTCAGCCAAACCCGAAGAGACTGTGCAATGACTAGCTGCAGGGAGGAACTACCCACTCTGCTTAGAGCTGGAGAGATGACAGCAAAACCTGCCTGCAGAGAGGAGGTACCCTAGTCAGAGAAACAAGCAGGCATGCCAGCTCTTTCTTGTATTCCTGGGGCCACCGGTGTCTTCTCAGTTCCAGTTTTTGGTCTAAGAACATTCACTTTCCAACTAATCACAAAGTATAGGTGACTGGCATGGTGTGGCCATGAGAGATGGAGCCTAACCTCCGAGGTGAACATCAGTGCCGGGACCATTTGGAGCAGGGTGTGGTAACTACCAAATGGAGAGCAGGGCCTTCTGGCTTGACCTAGAGCACGAGTGTAGCAAAGTGAAGCCTTGTATACTTTATGAAAACCAGCAGAAAGACATTCCAGTCTGAACGAGCAGCTGGAACAAAGTCAGGCACCACCTGAATAGAGGGTGTGTGGCCAGGGCAGGCACGAGACAGCAGGAAATCAGACTAGAAGAGTAGATTGGGCCTGATCATGCGTGCCAAGGCAGGCTGCATTCTCTAAGGAGCAGCGGTAAGCCATCGAGGTGTGCGTTACTAGAGGTACGACAAGATGAGATTGTATTTTCAGAAGATGACTGGGGCTGTGATGATTAACGCTTTGAGAGGGAGTGGTATTAAGCCAGAGAAACCAGCTAGTTCACTGCTGCGACTGTCAGCCAGGATGCTGGAGACTTTTTTTTTTTTTTTTTTTTGGAGACAGAGTCTTGCTCTGTCACTATAGGCGCCAGGCTGGAGTGCAGTGGTGCATCTCAGCTCACTGCAATCTCCACCTCCTGAGTTCAAGCAGTTCTCCTGCCTCAGTTTCCCGAGTAACTGGGACTATAGGTGCACGCCACCGTGCATGCCCAGCTGATTTTTGTATTTTTTTTAGTAGAGATGGGGTTTCACCATGTTGGCCAGGATGGTCTTGATCTCTTGACCTCATGATCTGCCTGCCTCAGCCTCCCAAAGTGCTGGGTTTACAGGCATGAGCCACCGCGCCCGACCGATGCTGGAGACTTTGATTCAACATTAAGCAAATCTTTGCTGAGCATCTGCTGCGTGCTCAGTACTGTTCTAGGTCGCAGGGGTGCATCACTGAACAAGACGAGTATCTTTGCCCTTGTGGAGCAAGGGTGATAGAATGATAAACAGCTAATGTAAGTGACATATATCTTATCTTTTTTCGAGATAAGGTCTTGCTTTGTCACACAAGCAGGAGTGCAGTGGAATGATGATAGCTCAGTGCAGCCTCCAGCTCTTGGAGTCAAGTGATCCTCCTGCTTCAGCCTCTAGCATAGCTAGGAGTATAGGTGCATCATGTCCAGCCGATTTTTAAATTTTTTGTAGAGTTGGGGCCTCACTATGTGGCCAAGGCTAGTCTTGAACTCCCAGCCTCAGCATTCCTCCTGCCTCTGCCTCCCAAAGTGCTGGGATTACAGACATGAGCCGCCATGCCTAGCCCTAAAATATATAGCATGTTAGATGGTGATGAATGCTAAGGAGAAAAATAAAATAGGCAAAGGGGTATAAAGATTGAGGGGGGGCAGATTGTAAATTTAGAAAGTATAGTTAGAGAAGGAAGCCTTATCAATGTGACATTTGAGTGACGACCCAAAGGAGGTAGCTGGAATGTGGATGCCATTGGAGGAGAGAAGGAGCAGGTGGGTATGAGAGACAGGAGACAGAATCAACAAGACTTAGAGCCAACCAGTAGGATGACAGGAGCGAAGGAGAAAGCCGAGTCAAAAAGAGGAGGTTTTTATTAGAGGTGACGCAGGGCCACTGTAGACCCCTGTGGGGTGGCACGCTGCACAACCTGCTGAAGTGCATGTGGTGGCCCTGGGGGTCTGGAGATGGTGATGCGGTTCAGTGGGACCCTAACCACAGCCAAGCTCTTCATTGGTGTCGGCTGGTAGTTTGTCTTCCCCGTGAGAAGGTTGTGAATTTCCTAAAATGATGATTGTGTCATCCCTGATATCCCCAGATTGGCCCCCAAGTGCTGAGCACATTCCAGGTGCTCAGTAAATAATCACTGTTAAAGGGGATTTTCCAGAGCCACACCGAACCCAGACCAACCCGTGGCCTGGGGGCCTCAGTCTTACTCATTCTGGAGCTCTGGACTCCACCATATTCCTGGTAGGTGCTAGGAGGCTGGCCTCTCCAGGGTGGAAAGATGCGTGTAGGGCGCAGACAGCCCCACAGGGGATTTGGGTTATGGGCTGGGCAGTAGTCCCTGGCCCTGTGGATGGTCAGGGCCTGTGCTGGTGTGCATGCATGGTGCTTTCTGCCTTCATTTTTCCTCCTCCTCCTTCTATTCCTGGTTGTCCAGGGTCCTTTGGTCAGCAGTGGGCATTTCCCAGTGACACAGCATAGTCTTTCCAGGGAAGGCATCTCCTGGGCAGGGCTGGGGTGCTGCTGCTTTCAGCCCCTCCTTCCTCTGTCCTCCTCTTTCTTTCAGAGCTCAGTGTGCCTCTTGCTGTGCCCTACCTGGACAAGCCCCCAACTCCGCTCTGCTTCTACCGGGACTGGGTCTGCCCCAACAGGCCGTGCATCATCCGCAACGCTCTGCAGCACTGGCCGGCCTTACAGAAGTGGTCCCTCCCCTATTTCAGGTGGGAGCTGTCCTGGGGTGGGGCGTGAGCAGTGATTACTGGCATCAGAGCATGGGCTGAGTGTCCCTTCCTCTAGAGCCACAGTGGGCTCCACGGAGGTGAGTGTGGCTGTCACCCCAGACGGTTACGCGGATGCTGTGAGAGGGGACCGCTTCGTGATGCCAGCTGAGCGCCGCCTGCCCCTGAGCTTCGTGGTGGATGTGCTGGAGGACCGGGCCCAGCACCCGGGAGTCCTTTACGTGCAGAAGCAGTGCTCCAACCTGCCCACCGAGCTGGCCCAGCTGCTGCCTGATCTGGAATCCCATGTGCCCTGGGCCTCCGAAGCCCTGGGTGGGTGGAGGCCGAGTGGTTGCTTAGGTGATGACTTGGCCTACAGGCTTGGTCCTGTCAGCGCCAGGTGCAGCTTACTAAATACTCGCATTCCCAGGCCTGACTTAATCATAGATGAACTACTGAAGATTGTTGTCCTTTCTCCTGCCCTGGGGGAGGGAAGGCCCCTTTCCCAAGCTTTCCCAACCTCTGCCTCTTCTTCCTGACTCTCTTTCTTGGGATTCTTCTGTGCTCACCCCGCTTTTGGTTTTAGCATCACTGGATGGCAGCTTTCCCCAGCCCAGCCTTCCTAACTTGCTCTCTGCCTCTGTCCTGCAGGAAAGATGCCTGACGCTGTGAACTTCTGGCTGGGGGAGGCAGCTGCGGTGACTTCTTGTAGGTATAAGGGGAATACAAAGGCTCCACGGAGCAGGTGGAGGCAGAGGGAGGGAAGACGAGGCCAGGAGTGGGGTTTGGGCCTGGGCGGAGGTTGGGCTGAATGTCCCTAAGATTTCTTTTGGCTTCTAGGACTCAGGCACCACAGAGGGTTTCCCCTGACAGCGGAGGTGGGGGAATGGACCCATGGCATTAGGGGGGGTGCACTGTTTATTCTAGACCCAAAGAAAGCTCCCTGAAGGCCAGCTGGGTCAGGGGTGAGTATAGGAGAACTTCCCTTCTTGATGGAGAGGAGTCCAGGGCCTGGCGGCATCAAGTCCCTGTTGGGTGGAGTTCCGGAATACCGGAGCCCTGGCATCTTGTCCAGCCCACTGACTCTGTGTGCTTTTCTCTTTTGTCATAGGCCGTCTTGGGGTGCAGGGCTCTGAGCCCCTGGGCCTTATTTCTGTTGGCAGTGCACAAGGACCATTATGAGAACCTCTACTGTGTGGTCTCAGGAGAGAAGCATTTCCTGTTACATCCGCCCAGTGACCGGCCCTTCATCCCCTATGGTAGGGAGAGTAGCGTGTAAGGTTGGAGGACTACTGGCCCAAGAGGGAGGGAGGCAGCAAGAGCCTGGGAGGCCAGTTCCCAGGCCTGAGGTGTGCCTGTGGCATCCCCACTGCACCGGTGCCCCTGACCCCCCTTCTCCTGCCCAGAGCTGGCTGGGGTGGAGGAGGGTCTGGCAAGTTCCAGGCGATCTGCAGTTCCCCCACACCCTTCTTCCTTGGGCTCCAGAGCTGTACACGCCAGCAACCTACCAGCTAACCGAAGAGGGCGCCTTTAAGGTGGTAGACGAAGAAGCCATGGAGAAGGTGCCTGTCCTGTTTTTGGGCTCAAGGGAGGGAGAAGGGCAGAAGCCTGGCCTTGAGGAGCAGGCATGAAAGATCTGGGGAGGTGGCACCTTGATCTGAAAAGTCCCTAAGTCTGAGGCCGTTCAGTGCTGAGCCGAGTAGGGTCTGTGGTGTTGACCTTTGGAAGGGACACAGCCTGAAGTCTGGGCGGCCTGGGGGGCTGCTTCCTGTCATCTCGTGTGTTCCAGGTCCCCTGGATCCCACTGGACCCCTTGGCACCAGACCTAGCCCGGTACCCGAGTTACAGTCAGGCCCAGGCCCTTTGCTGCACGGTGCGGGCTGGTGAGATGCTCTATCTGCCGGCTCTGTGGTTCCACCACGTCCAGCAGTCGCATGGCTGCATCGCAGGTGAGGGGCAGGTTCTGCCAAGGTCTGTCAGGGCCTCTGGGGGGAGGTTTGGGAGGCTCCAGGTCAGAAGAGGGACCTTCATGCTCATTCTCCCCACAGTGAATTTCTGGTATGACATGGAATACGACTTCAAGTATAGTTACTTCCAGCTCCTCGACTCCCTCACCAAGGCTTCAGGCCTCAACTGATGGAGCCCTGGTGAACACAGCCAAGCACACCTCGGGGGAAGGGGCCCTTCCCTCCCTGGCCGGGTCAATTCTCGAGACAGCCTGGAGTGTGCATGCTGGCTGCTGGCTCAGGGTGCAGCGTGGTTTGGAGGATCTTGGAATGTGGTGAGGATGACCCGAGGTGCCAGGCAGATCTGGGTGAGGGCTCTTGGGACTTTACCACATAGGCAGTGGAGAGCGGACCAGGGCTCAGGTGCGATGGCACCTGTCACCAGTGCTGTGATGTTGGGCAAGTCACTGCGTCTCAGGGCAGTGGTGTCCTGTCAGTAAACTGATAATAGTGGCTCGGCCTCTCAGGGCTGTTGTGGGCTTGGAGGTGACATCTGTGAGGACCAGCATGGGGCTGGCACACAGCACGTGTTGAATAAATGGTAGCTGTGAGTCGGATGTTCTGATCCTCCCTCTTGAAGTTGCCTTCTGTGGTTGAGGGAGGGCCTGAAGGTTCAGGTAAAAACTTGAGAGTGATCTTCACTGCGGGTGAGGGCTGGATCCTGGCCTGGGCCCAAAGAGCCGTCAGCTGTCCAAGGCCTGCTGTCCACAACAGCCACCGCAGCCCCTCCCTGGGACAAGCAAGCAGACCTTAGTTCTGTGGCTCTCTGGCCCAGAGCTTCGAGAGCTATTCCTAGCTTTGCTCGGGTTTACAGTCCTCCTCCAGTTCAGGGGCAGCAGGTGGGACCTGGTACCCTGGGGATAACCCCTGTTTTTCCCATAATAGGCACAGGCAGGATGGGCAGGATGGGGACAGAAACTCCCACCTCTCCTGAGACTGCCCCTCTGAGGGAGGAGTTGGTGTCCACACTCTGACCCTCCAACAAACCATGCCCTGGAGGCAGAACCCCCCGCCCCTGAGTGCCAACCCACAGGCCTCATCCCCAGCCACGTAGCACCCAGCTCCAGGGTGGAGGCTGCCCAGTGCCCAGCTTTGAAGGCCTGTTTGATGTGACAGCCACTCCCCTGCCTGTCATAAGGGTGCCTGGGTGGTGCTCATCTCAGATCAGCGGAGCCCTGCAGTCAAGACTGGGCATTCCTGTCCAGCAGGTGCCAGAGTTGCGAAAGGCCTGCGCCAGGGCACTCTGCTCTTTTCTTAGCTGCTGTTCTGGGGCTCACCCCTGCTTTTCTTCTGCTTAGTCCCTGGTGGCAAGCTTTGCGGGGAGCAGCCCTCCCCTACAGCAGGGCTGGGATGACAGAGCTGGGAGTTCAGGGCCGGGTTGGGCAGGCCCAGGTGGTGATGGCTGGCGAGTGCCACACAGGTGTCAGAAGCTCGAGTACAGATTTAGGGTGCCTCATTTCCTGGACAGGTGACTGATCAGGAGTGGGTGTAGAGCTTGGGTGGAGCAGAGGTTGGGGGTGGGAGGGACTTGGGACCAGTTGGGACATCCCATCCCTGGCTCTGGGTTAGAAGGCCGACAATCGTCCATCTTGTCGCTGCTGCCGCATCATTCCTACTTCTGAGGACTCAGTCTCATGGCTCTGGTAAGGCCTGGCAGGGCACTGGGCTCCTACTCTGACCCCTGGTCTCTTCCTGGGGCCTGGTTAATGTGTTTCTTATGGGAGCCATGGTCTTCAGGTGTAGGGAGGGGAGTTTGTTGGCCACAAGACCAGAGCAGTGGGCAGAAGCCAGAGGAGGAGGCAGCCTGGGGATGATGGATCCATCTTGAGTTTTTTCTGCTCTGGGAACGGGCTCCCTTCAGAGATCCCTGGCATCGTGGATTTGGGCCCTGCAAACTCAGAGGCTCCGAGCTGCCATCCTGAGGCCCTGGAAGGAAGTGGCTGCTCTGTGCTCCTGACTCAGTTGCCTGGAATGTCAGGGCCCTGGGCTGACCCTGGTGGATGAGGCTCTCTAGCACTGCCCCAGACCCGGCTGCTCCCTGGGCTTGACCCATTAGGGCCCTTGTGGAGGCAGGCAGAAGGCCGAAAGGAAGAGTTGGCACAGGCTTCCCTGGTCCTGGCCCACCTGCCAGGCTGCATTCCCAAAACCAGGAGGATGGGTTGGGTGGGAGCTACCGGGGTACCATCTTCAGCCTGACATGGCAGGACCTGGAGGATGTGACAGCCTGTAGGGGGTCTGAGCTAGAAGCTGCTGCCCCTGCCCAGGAGAGAGCCCTTGAGTTTTCAGGGTGCACTTCTGAGTCGGGTGGAGGGGGAGGGTAAGAGAGCAGCTCTGCTGGGGGCCCAAGGCCCTAACATACCACTTCCCCTCCCTCCATAGCTTATGTCCCCTGTCCCCCAAGACCGACCTGAAAGCTGCTGAGCTGGGGTGTAGGCTGGGGATGTGGGGTGGAGAGCCGAAAGGAAACTACCAGGCGGAAGCAGGTCCATGTAGGGCATAAATCTGGAGTTAGCCTGCCTGGGCTCCAATCTCAATTCTGGACCTCAGGCAAGTGACTGCTTCTCCGTGCCTCAGTTTCCTTGTGGAGTGGGTCATCATAAATAGTACCAGTGCATAGGGTGGTTGTGTGATGGATGAGTTAATGTATGCAGAGCCCTTGGCCCAGAGCCGGCACAGCATTGTGTTAAGTGCTGGCAGGCGTCATGATGGAGATGTCATGTCTCTCTTGTCAATTCAGGATTCTGATGGGGTGGAGGACAGGCCTGGGGTTCAGGATTAGGCCTTGAAGGACTGCCCCAGCCTCCCTTGCAGCCCTGTCACCCTTGGCTTCATTAGCCTGTAGCCACTCTCCCCTCTCCTGCCTCTGCAGGCAGAGGTGTCCAGGACCTGCCTGCTCACGGTTCGTGTCCTGCAGGCCCATTGCCTGCCCTCTAAGGACCTAGGTGAGTGTACACCTGAGGAAGAGGGTGCTGTGGCTGGATTTGGAGGCGGGGGGGCGGGTTGGGCAGGGCCTAGAGGAGGGGGCTGAGAGGAGCTTCTGGGTGGAAGGTGGCAGCTGGGGCTCTGCCTCTGCTTCCCCTTCCCGTCCCCCTCAGTCCTACCCCACATGGGGCTCTAGGTGATGGAAGGAAGGGGTCTGGGCGGCTGGCTGGCAAGGGCTCTTGGCCACTGCTGGGCACTTGTTCCTCCTTCCCGCAGTGACCCCCTCTGATTGCTACGTGACTCTCTGGCTGCCCACAGCCTGCAGCCACAGGCTGCAGACTCGCACAGTCAAGAACAGCAGCAGCCCCATCTGGAACCAGAGCTTTCACTTCTGGATCCACAGGCAGCTCAAGGTGGGCTCGTCGTCAGCGCCAGCTCTACCCACATCCAGGCCAGCCGTTACCGCTGCCCTGCTCACCTTCCCATCCCCTCCCTCCTGCAGCCCTGTCACTCTGTTCCCCTTCCAGAATGTCGTGGAACTGAAAGTCTTTGACCAGGACCTGGTGACCGGAGATGACCCTATACTGTCAGTGCTGTTCGATGCAGGGACACTGCGGGCTGGGGAGTTCCGGCGGGAGAGCTTCTCACTGAGCCCTCAGGCAAGGCGGAAGGTTGAAATCTCCACGTGCCCTTGCACACACCCATGTCTCTCCCACTCATTCACATACACGCACTCCTCCTGACCCTGTCTAACTCGCTTCTGGTTCTCTTCCCAGGGCGAGAGGCGCCTAGAAGTTGAATTTCACTTGCAGAGCCTGTGAGTCAGGGACCTGGGGCAGTTCGGGTGGGAGTGCCTCGTGGGAAGGACAGCGCCGGTGCCTGGGTTATGCCCAGGCTTCTGTAGGGTGAGAACCTGGACTCCTGCTAAGGGGGTTCTGGGGGCTCTTCCCAGGGCTGACCGTACCGAGCAGCTTGTCAGCAATGGCATCCTGGTGGTGAGTGTGACTGGTGCTCTGGGAGGTGGTCTGGGGTCCCAGGAATCCTTCAAGCCAGTGGCTCGAGTTTCTGCCTGGGCCTGAAGCTCAGGCCCCACCACTGCCTGAGTCTGGGGACCTGGGATTTCAGTTCATTAAGGGAGTATAATCTCAAGAAAATGTTTGGTGACTCGGCCCAGGTAATGAAGTACAGACCAGCAGGAGCCAGGGTGCTAGGAGGGTGGGGGTCCCTGAAAGGGGGTGGTGTTAGTATCTGAGAGGCTCTATTCATACCTCAGGCCCGGGAGCTCTCCTGCTTGCATGTTCAACTGGAGGAGACAGGAGACCAGAAGCGTGAGTCCCCAGCCCACTGGGACAGTGCCCGGCTCTCAGCCCTTGTTTTCCTTCTTTAAGGGTTGGATGATTCGATGTGGGACTCCCTGGGGCTTGAGCTTCCCCTTAGGCCTTCTCAGGGGGACTGTGGTGGGGGCTCCATCTTCCAGCCCTGGTGTGGCCAGACCATTTCAGCGGGGAGAGGGAGGTGCCTTCCAGGCCTTTCAGCAAGATGGGCTCTGTGGACAGAGACATCATCCCAGCCTTTCTGCTCTGGTCCCTGTTTCCAGGCTCAGAGCGCAGAGTTCAGCTTGTGGTTCCTGGGTCCTGCGAGGGTCCGCAGGAGGCCTCTGTGGGCACTGGCACCTTCCACTTCCACTGCCCAGCCTGCTGGGAGCAGGAGCTGAGGATTTACCTGCAGGTAGAGGTGGGGCCCCCAGAACTTCCTCCCTCCCTCACCTTCTCCCAGCCTGACCTCTGCCCCATGTGGCAGAGTACGCACCCTGGCAGCGTGTGTGGGCCCATGCTGGCTGGCCTTCCTTTCCATCCCTCCCACTCCTCTGTGGCTGCTAGCGGGAGTTGGTGAGGTCCTTGCTAGGAGCAGAAGTGTAAAGATTCTTAGGTCTCTGTCCTTTGTCCCCTGCAGGATGCTCCTCAGGAGCAACTGAAGGTGCCACTGAGTGCCCTGCCCTCTGGCCAACTGGTGAGGCTTGTCTTCCCCACATCCCAGGTACTGGCCTCCCAGAGGAGGAAGGAAGGCACCTGGATGGGGCTGGGCCCCAGGCCACAAAGGGATGGGCCTGTTTTCCCTTCTTTCCTCGGGTCATGCCCTGATGGAGGAGGCCAGACTCTTAAGGGTGTCCTCTGAGCACCCTTGCTTCGGGCCCACCCAGCGGCGAGGGTTGGGGGAGTGCACATGGGGTCAGGGTAAGAGAATCGGAGTTGGGTGGAGGTGGCTGACCTTTGTGACTGGGGCCTTCATGGTTTTCAGGAGCCCCTGATGACAGTAGAACTGAAAAAAGAAGGGTGAGTGGCCTGGTGGGGGACTGGGCAAGGCCTTGGGGAAGCAATCGGGGGGCGGGGCTGGGACAGGCCTGGAGGAGTGAGGGGGAGATACAGCCCTCCCTCATCCTCATGCTCTCTGAAGGGGCTCAGGCTGGTGCTCAGTGGGGGGCACGAAGTATCAGGAGGAGCCTGTAGTCGGAAGGGTGAGTGACCAACCCAGTGGCAGGCACCCGGGGAGCGCTTGATAAACGTTTGGCTGGAAAATGTGGGGAGATGAGGATGGAAAATGGTAACATGGTTGGAGGCACAGAGAGGGCAGGAAAAGCAAGGGAGAAAAGGGGAAATTGCATCCTTTTGGGTGGAAGGTGTTATGGCTGGACCTTAAATGATCTTCACAGAGTCGTTGCCCACCCTGGCTGTCTGTCTTGGGAGAGCGGCTTCTCACCTTGCACAGATGGGATCATTGGTCCTTTTCTCCCCGTCCTCTTTTTTTTTTTTTTGGAGACAGAGTCTCTATTGCCCAGGCTGGAGTGCAGTGACACGATCTCGGCTCACTGCAGCCTCCGCCTCCAGGGTTCAAGCGATTGTCCTGCCTCAGCTGGGACTACAGGCATGTGCCATGATGCCTGGTTAATTTTTGTATTTTTAGTAGAGATAGGGATCCCCCATATTGGCTAGGCTGGTCTTGAACTCCTGCCCTCAAGTTATATGCCTGCCTTAGCTTCCCAAAGTGCTGGGATTATAGGCGTGAGCCACTGCGCCTGGCCTCCACCCTCTTTGTAGTCATTTTTTTCTTTTGAGTCAGAGTCTTGCACTATTGCCCACTAGAGTGCAGTGGTGTGATCTCAGCTCACTGCCTCCTGGGTTCAGTTGATTCTCCTGGGTCAGCCTCTTGAGTAGCTGGGATTATAGGCGACCCCTACACCACCACGGCTAGCTAATTTTTTTTGTGTTTTTAGTAGAGATGGGGTTTCACTATGTTGGCCAGGCTGGTCTTGAACTCCTGACCTCGTGATCTGCCTGCCTCAGCCTCCCAAAGTGCTGGGATTACAGGCATGAGACACTGTGCCTGGCCTGTCATCATTTTTGAGCTCCATGGGTGAGGGATAGAACCCCAGACTTGGAGGGGGAATCCACTGTATGGGTCCTGCATGAGCACCTGTCTGCCCTGGGGACCCCAAGCAGCCTTTTTTGGCCATGGCATTCCATGTCCTGCCAGTCTGTTTTGCTGCATTCCCAACCATGTCCATATGTGGACGTACCCTCCCCAGGTGTCACACTTTAGCCTTGTGACACAGGAGTGTTAGGGAGAGGAGAGAAGGCAGTGGGCGTTGCACTGAGGCCGACCCAGCCTCCCAGTCTCTGGGGAAGGCTGAGAGCTGTCTCAGGGTCTCTTCCTTCCCCCACAGACCGAAGGAGCTGGTTGTGCGACTGGGCTTTGGGCCCTGTGCAGAAGAGCAGGCCTTCCTGAGCATGAGGAAGCAGGTGGTGGCCGCAGCGCTGAAGCAGGCCCTGCAGCTGGACAGAGACCTGCAGGAGGACGAGGTTTAGGGGCTGGGCTGGGTGGGGTATCCCTGGGCTTGCTTGGGCCTGGCACCTGGTGCTTAACCCTGGAGCTGCCTGTCCCTGCCGTGCTTCCTCTCGTCTGGCGTTAGCATGGACTGGGTACAGGCAGTGTTGCTTGTGCCTGGAGCCTGCACAGGAGCTGTCTGTAGGGCTGGCTTTCCTGCCCTTTCTTGGTTCTCAGCCTAGCCTAGGCTTTAAGAATGGGCCTGTTCTGAGGAGTGAGATAGGTAACGGGTATGAAGCCTGCTGGCCCAGGGTGGTTCAGGAGGTTCATATTAGCCTGGGCCCTCTCCTGGGGGAGTGACGGCAATTTGGGAGAATTTTGAGGTGGCCTTTGGGACTTCCAGAAAGCATCAGACTCGGGGTGAGGAGATGAGGCTTAGAACTTGCCTGGGCCATTATTCCTGAAGCCGTTAGCACTGGATGCTCACTAGGCTGTTTCTGATCCCACTGTCAGGATGGTTGACCCAGAACTGCTCCCAAGACAGGTGATCAGGTCTTAGCTGTGGGGTGAGATGGGGGCCATGTGACCTGCTACCTCCTCTTCCTGTGGCTTGGCCTTCCCCAGCCCTAGGGCCTCTCCAAGCCTGCCTGTCTTCTTTTCCAGATCCCAGTGGTAGCTGTTATGGCCACTGGTGGTGGGATCCGGGCAATGACTTCTCTATATGGGCAGCTGGCTGCCCTGAAGGAGCTGGGCCTCTTGGATTGCGTCTCCTACATCACCGGGGCCTCAGGCTCCACCTGGTGAGCTGGGGGCAGGCAGATGCTGGAGCCTGTGTGGCAGTGGGTGCTGGTGATAGGGTGCTCCTAGGCCTGCGAGTAAACTAGAAGGGCTGGGAGAATGAATGTGCCAGGGAGAAATGTGCTTGAGGGGACCTTGGGAAGGTTTGTGCCAGGATGTTGTCCTAGGAAGCCTGGGGCACATGAGGTCTAGATGGGGTCATTTAGTGACAGGCCCCTGGCTGTGACTTTTCCCAGGGCCTTGGCCAACCTCTATGAGGACCCAGAGTGGTCTCAGAAGGACCTGGCAGGGCCCACTGAGTTGCTGAAGACTCACGTGACCAAGAGCAAGCTAGGAGTGCTGGCACCTAGCCAGCTGCAGCGGTACCGGCAGGAGCTGGCGGAGCGTGCCCGCCTGGGCTACCCGAGCTGCTTCACCAACCTGTGGGCCCTCATCAACGAGGCACTGCTGCACGATGAGGTGCGGGTCTGTGGCCTGGGGACAGAGCCAGGGCATGTGCTGCACAGCAGCATGGGAAAGGCCCCAGGCAGCTGTGGGTTTAGGTTCCACTCCTCTTTCCCCAGCCCCATGACCACAAGCTTTCAGATCAACGAGAGGCCCTGAGTCACGGCCAGAACCCTCTGCCCATCTACTGTGCCCTCAACACCAAGGGGCAGAGCCTGACCACTTTTGAATTCGGGGGTGAGTGGCCCAAGACCTGAGACCTGTGCCCTCATGGTTGGTGGAGCAAGGGGAGACGGGGCCTGGATGCAGAAGTGGATGTCACACCCACCTCTCCTAGGGCAGGTCCCTTGCTTTCTGGAGTCTGGCACCCTACCAGGGTCCCTCAGCCCTTTGGGAAGGAGTCAAGGGCCGTAGATCCCATAGTCAAAGGTCAAGCCACAAGATCCGGGCGTCCTGATCATTGGCAAAGCCCTGGGTTGGGGTGCGGGTGCCTGAGCGCTCCAGACCATGAGGCTGAGGGGTGGCCTCTCCTCACAGAATGGTGTGAGTTCACCCCCTACGAGGTTGGCCTCCCCAAGTATGGGGCCTTCATCCCTTCTGAGCTCTTTGGGTCCGAGTTCTTCATGGGGCGGCTGATGAAGAGGCTCCCTGAGTCCCGCATCTGCTTCTTAGAAGGTGAGGGGTATTGGGCAGGCTGGAGAAGCTGGGCTGAGCAGGGCAAATGAGCCCTGGGTGAGAGGGTGGCCTTCAGTCAGAGGAGTTTCCTGGGCCAGGCCTGGCTGTGGGGAAGGGTGGGGTTGGGACAGGAGTGCGGGGCTCTCTTCCCTCACAGCTACTCTTTCAGGTATCTGGAGCAACCTGTATGCAGCCAACCTCCAGGACAGCTTATACTGGGCCTCAGAGCCCAGCCAGTTCTGGGACCGCTGGGCCAGGAACCAGGCCAGCCTGGGTAGGTGCTCAGGTACCTTCATAAGGGTGCCCAGGGGCAGGCAGCAGGGGCCGCATCAGGGGGCGGGGGGCTCTCCCCTCCTCCCCCTCCAGGGTCACCACTCTCTTGCCTGTGTAGACAAGGAGCAGGTCCCCCTTCTGAAGGTAGAAGAACCACCCTCAACAGCCGGCAGGATAGCTGAGTTTTTCACTGACCTCCTGACGCGGCGCCCGTTGGCCCAGGCCACACATAATTTCCTGCGTGGCCTCCATTTCCACCAAGACTACTTTGAGCATTCTCACTTCTCTACCTGGAAAGGTACCTGCTTCGCTCCAGAGTCTTCCTGTGGCCATCTGAGCCTCGAGTCCCCAGTCCAGACACCCCTTACAGTCCATTCCCATCTTTGCCCTTTGAGCTCGATTCCCTCAACTATTTGGAGCAGGGGCTCTTTTTCTCCTTGTCTTGGGGACCCAGGGCCTACCTGCAAGGCTGTGGGGGTGTTGGTTCAGCAGGAGAGCAGAGTATCTTGTGCCAGCAGGAGTCTGGTGCCCTTGGTGTCTGTGACAATTGCTGCTCTCCCTAACCTTCCAGCCACCACTCTGGATGGGCTCCCCAACCAGCTGACACCCGCGGAGCCCTACCTGTGCCTGCTGGATGTCGGCTACCTCATCAACACCAGCTGCCTGCCCCTCCTGCAGCCCACTCGGGATGTGGACCTCATCCTGTCATTGGACTACAACCTGCACGGAGCCTTCCAGGTTAGGGAGGTTGCGGGTGGCCCCAGACTCCACCCATCCACTTGGCTCCTCCCCCATAGAGAGCGGTGCTTTGGAGTCTAGTGTCTTGTCCAGCTTCCTTTAGGAGCTGTGACGGTAACTGCATGGGATTGATTGGGATGCTGGAATCTGTTAATTTGCCACTAGAGGAGCTCATTCTGTTCTGGAAGCTGGCGAGGTTTTCCTTGTATCTTGTATCTGGGTCCCTGTCACTGACCTGCAAGGTGCAGTCCTGGGCCTCAGGGCCCACCTGTGGGTCTGCTTTTGCCTCCCAGTGTCCGAACTGGAGTGCTGGGGGCAACCTGGCTCAGTCTAGCCGCAGCGCAGCTGCCGCTGAAGGCTGTCGGGTGTGAAGCATTTTCTCCAGAGCCTGGCTTTGTAGGCCCCACTGGAGAGTCCGATGTGGCATTCGAGCCCCAGGTCCCGTGCGTCTCAGGTTCAGTCCGCCCCAGCTTCAAGGACGCCCCTCCTGCTTGCCCTGCAGCAGCTGCAGCTCCTGGACCAGTTCTGCCAGAAGCAGGGGATCCCGTTCCCGCCCATCTCTCCCAGCCCAGAAGAGCAGCTGCAGCCTCGGGAGTGCCACACCTTCTCCGACCCCACCAACCCTGCGGCCCCTACCGTGCTGCACTTTCCTCTGGTCAGCGACTCCTTCCGGGAGTACTCGGCCCCTGGTGAGCCTCTGTTCCCCTCCCCTTCCTGCTGCCCCACTTTCCCCACAGCGTGCTCCCCTGCCAGGCTCCACTCTCTCCACAGGGGTCCGGCGGACACCCGAGGAGGCAGCAGCGGGAGAGGTGAACCTGTCTCCATCGGATTCTCCCTACCACTACACGAAGGTGACATACAGCCAGCAGGATGTGGAGAAGCTGCTGCGCCTGACACATTACAATGTCTACAACAACCAGGAGCAGCTGCTGGAGGCCCTGCGCCAGGCTGTGCAGCGGAGGCGGCAGCGCAGGCCCCAGTGATAGCTGGGGACCTGTCTTCTCCCCTTGGCCACGCTGCCAACTTTTGGGCTCATTTATTCCCTGTTCGCTGAGTTGCAGGTGGGGACCATCCTTGCCCAGTGCACCAGAGCCTCTAAGGATGGGGCTCCAGCTCCCTAGGGCCACAGGTGCAGCAGGGCTTAGACTCCCAGAAGTTTGTGGTGGGAGAAGGAGGCTGAGCCCAGAGCAGTGCTGACTGTATTTAGTTCTTTGAGCATCTGTGAGTCAGTTGTTTGTTTTGGGTGTAATCAATCACCCAAAGCACATGACCCGTGTCTGTTTTTCCTTCTGCGCTACCTCGAGTAGTTGTACAAAGTGAGATGGAGCACTTTATACATTACAGACGCATACAAATGTGAAGCACTGAGATCATCTGTTTGTTATTACTGCTGAGAAGGGCTATGTCATGCTAGGCTCTTGGTTAGCCATGGCAAGGGTTGTATATCAAAACATCTCCCCAGGCACCTTACAGAGCTCGCTCATCAGCGTGGGCTTCCTCCGAAGAGCAGGTTCTCTGCACAGTCACCCTGCCAAGGAGGCAGCCACTTGGGCCTGGGATCTCTGCTGTGGTAGCCCTGGCCTTCCCCAGCTGCTCTGCCATAAGATGTCTCCTCTTCACCCAGACAGGGACAGCAGGGCAAGGCCAGGCAGTGGCTGTTTCCCGCCACATGGTGGGACACATCTTGCAGCCTGGGTTGAAGCAGCCAGGGGAAGGAGCTCTTGTGTCTGCAGCCAAGTCTCCTTCTGGTTCCCTAGATGTGTCCTCGCTTTTGGCCTTGAGGTTTGATGTTGCATTGGGGTTCCCCTCAGGGATCAGACCTGTTGGGAAAACAGATGGAATGAATGTAGTAGGGCCTGGCCACCCCAAAATCTCTGAACACCAGTGCCCCTGCCCTCTCCTAGACCAGCCAGCCTCCTAGGGTAAGTGTGGGAGTGGATTCCAGAGCTGACGGGCGCTGCAGCAATGATGTGGGGTGAGTGGGTGGGAACTGCCTCTACTCACAACCAACTCCACATCTCTCAGGGCTCCAGCTCTGCCCTGCACTACACCACAGAAGAAATAGCTGTCTGGGTAGCCTCAGGAGCCACTGAGTCCAGGCCAAGCCCTGTCCTGTCAGCAACACATCTGAATCATAGCCCCGCAGGACTGGGAGGAGAAGGGTACACTGGAGACCACAGCCATGGCTGCCACATCTCCAGGCACATGGCTGTGTGTGCACGTGATACCGCGGCTTAGCCTGGTATGGGGCCCGTGCACAGAGGATGTTCCTGTCTCCAGTCCCTCCTCTGCTTTCATCTAACCCCAGGGCCCGTCCACGCCTCACCGTGTGTGTGGAGCCTCCCAGGAAAAGCACTGGATTGGACCAAAGTCCCCGAGGGGCAGGGGAAGCCACAGAGGGGCTCTGACAGGGCAAACAGCAGAAGGGGAAGAGCCGGGGGGTAGGAGGGATCCCAGCACCTTCACACCTCCGGGATGGGGCAGAAGCGGGGAAGGGCCCCAAGGAGCCCAACTGCCCTGAGAACATGGTTGGGGGCAGCATCTGCCCACGTCCACAGTGCAAGGGCACCAGGCCCAGATGGCTTCTCCCAGTCCCTCCATGCTCTGCAAGGAGGCTGCTGCCTAGGGAAGGAATCTCTGGCCACTCACCTGCTTCCCGCCAGGCCGCAGCTGCTGCTTGAACTCCAAAGACCCCTCCATGGTGGGAGTACCCTCTGCATTCTGAAAATGCAAGATGGGGCCCTGAAATGTCAGGACTGGCACCCTCAGGATGGCGGGCAAGGCACCCACTGCCCCCAGCCCTCTTTATTCTTCCCATCCAAGTACTAGCCAGGCCCAACCCTTAGTGTCTGAGATGAAACAAGATTGGGTGCTGATCTCATTCAGGGTGGTTCGGCTGAAGACAGCCCTCTTTATTCCTAACGACCTTCAAAACTCCTGTGCCCACAGTTCCCAGCACTGGCTCCAGGGTGTAGGCCCTCACCGCGAGGGCCCGAGCCCCACTGTAAGCTCCAGGGAGACTATGGTGGGGGAGCCTGCAGCCCCACAGGGACACCTACCTGTGGACCGCTTGTCTCAGCCAGCTGTGCTCCTGGCCCCTGGGGTCCGGAGGTCCTCCACTGGAAGGATGTCAGTGAGCTGCCAGCTCTCCTGGGTTTCAGCTCCTGTGGTGGCAGCAGCAGCTCCTGTTCCATCTTGGGGAGCGGGGCAAGGTGAGCCAGGTCAGGGGGAGGGGCCATGCCTCGGGCTCATGTCCACCCCTCCGTCCCCATCCCTCCTGCTCAGGGGGCCTGCCCCTCCCTCCTTAGCTCTTTCAGCCTTGAGGCTCCCTTCGCACCCAGTCTATTGTGATGCCGCTCCCACCACTGCAGCCGGCCTGGAGAAGGATTGGGCAAGGCAGGGCCGGGTGAGGGCTCAGTGGCCTGGAAGACCCTGACTTGCAGGCTGAGAGGGGCCGCTCCCCCACCAGCCCTCAGCGCCTAGCCGAGGCACTCCTCACCCCTGTCTTCCTCTGCATTTGGGCAAACTTCTCTTCCTGGGCTGCCAGCAGCTTTTCTAAGTCCTGGTGTCTGTGTAGCAGCAGCTCCACATCTGACACTGAGTGCTGGGGAGAAGCAGGTTCAGGTGAGGCCCAGCTCGGGGGGTCCTGGAGCCTGGTGGCCAGCTAAGGGGCAGGACCCCCACTCACCCCATAGTCGGGCTCCAGCAGGAGGCCTTCCCGGGAGTTCAGCCAGGCCTCAGCCTGCTCCAGCTCCTGCCTAAGCTTCTGTAGGCCCCAGCTCTTGGCACAGCATTGCCAGCGCAGGGCCCAGGCCTCCTCCAGCTCCTGCAGCCGACCTTCCAGCTCCTGCAGACACTCTGTCACCTGGCGGGGAAGGGCTGCTGTGGGTGAGAGCTTGGGTAGAGCTCCCACTTTGGGATGGGTTGGAGAGCCAAGGATTAATGGAAGTGCAGAGGGAAGGCTGTGAGACCTGCACCTGCCCCTTCCCAGCTTCTCCCCCTGCCCAGCCCTCCCGTCCTGCTGGTTTCCATGGCTGTGAGGGACCCTAAGGCCTTGGGCAATCAGGCTGCATCCCCGGCCCAACCCCAGCCCCACCCTCTGTGTTCACACCTCCAGGGACATGAAGTGGCTGTCATCTACCAGCTGCTGTCCTTCCTGCCACAGGTCCTGGGCTTGAAGGCAGCACTCCCTGATTTCTTGCCCCAGCTCCTCATGCTGCCCAAGGAGCTGCTCAGCCCCTGCCACATCGTCAGCCAGCTCCTCGGAGGATGCCAGCTCCTGCCTCTCCTGTGCCCGTGCTCTGTGTGGCAGGGAAGGGAGCTGTTGTCAGGGCTGGCTGAGGAGCAAGGGCAGGGCAAGAGCAAAGGAGGGAGGGTCCAGCTTTCTGAAGAGCCAGGATACCCCGACCCCGCAGGGCAGAGGTGAGCCGGCAGCCGAGGCAGGACACCTACAGCAGTTCCCGGCAGCGCCTGAGGAAGGCATGGCCCCGTGCAGCCTGTGCCAGCCACTGGCTTCTCTCCTGGGCCTTCAGCTGCAGGGTGGCCCAGGCCTCCTGCACTTTGGCCAGCCGCTCGGCCAGGCCCCCCTGAGCCGCAGGATGTAGTTGGCCCAGTCGGCCGGCCTCCATGTGCACCCGTGCCACCTCCTTCTCCATAGCTGCCAGCTCTCTCTGCAACCAGAGCACAAGATCAGGCCTCAGTCTCCCCACTGAGCCAATGACGCTCCCCATTCAGGAGCACCCAGGCCTGAAGAGCCACCTCCACTCTGCTACACAACCTGGGCCAAGTCGCAGGGCCCCTCGGGGAAAGGATCTGGGTGTCTGGAGAGGAGGCTGACATGGCTGTGGTGGGAGGGCCCTCACCTAACACCTGGGGGAGGCTGAGATAGGTGCCCTCAGCCACTGGCTTCGGGCAGGGGATCAGACAGGCAGGCTGCAGGGCACCAGCCCTCACCTCCAGGCGCCTGTGCTGCTGCTGCAGGGACTGCACAGATGACTGGCTGTGGCCTCCCTCCTCTCCCTTCAGCAGGGCTGTCTTCTCCCGCATCCTTCCTTGCAGCTCGGCCACTGCCTGCTCAAAGGTGTAGACCTCATGGGCTGCAGCCAAGTTCTGGGAGGGGAGAGGAGAAAGGACCTGCTCAGGGCTGCGCTTTGCTCCCAAGACTCCTTTCTCCCTGGAGACAGGGCCTCCGGGGTCACCTCCTTTTGAACAAGGAGGACTGTGGGGCTTGTTGTGCCCCCAGGTACAGAAACCATCCTCCACACTGCGGCCCTCGGGGAGTGTCATGATGCGGGCGGAGTGGCAGGCCAGGGTGGGCAGGGCCGGAGAGGAGAGGGCCTCACGTGCCTCTCAGGGAAAGGCAGACGCGAGGTGTTGGGTCTACATAAGGGAGCAGGCTGGTTCTCGGGGGTCTGGCTGGCCCTGGCAGTACCACCCACAGCACCTCACAGGGCTGGGAGACAGGGTCAGCTCAGGAGGCTGCCCCGGCCCAAGTCCTACGGAGACGGAACGTCCTGGGCTGCACGGTCTATCGGGCTCAGGAGGCTGGGCTGCTGTGATAGAGCCTTAGCTGCAGCCGAGTCCTGGAAGAAAGCTGAGCTGGGGAGGGAGAAGGGAGCATTCACTGGGGCCAATGTGTGTGGCTGACCAGAAGAGACCAGCAAGGTGTGTGTCTTGTTGGAGCTAAAGCCTGTGGTAGGGAGGGCTCAGAGGGACTCAGATGCCAGCCAGTCATGCTTTTTTGAAGACTCACACCCCCTGGCTCGGCCCCGCCTGTGGTCCCCTACCTCTGTGCGGGCTTGCATTGCCTTGTCCAGCCTCTCCCAAGCGGCCTCAATGCGGCTCCTCTGGGCTTGGATGTGGGGATAACTCCTGGGTGCGCCCCACTCCAGGGTGCCTGCCAGCTTCCTCAGGGCCTGCACCTTGGCCTGGCCCAGGCTCTGAACTTCCTTTCTGAAAGCATCAAACTGCTCTTCCAGCACCTACAAAGGTGTGAGGCCTGCAGGGTCACCTGAGATGGTATCATGAGCTCTCAAAGCTCACGAGGAGCTCAGCAGAATCTCAAGGCTCCGAAATCGCTCAGCCCTGGTTCTGGAACCATCGGGATCCTCCCTGGGACACCCTCTCCAAGCTCCTTTCTGCTCACTCCCCAGCAAACCCCCCATCCCGACACAGGCCTTCCTCAGCCTCCGCCCACTCCCCTCGAGGTATGCTCAGGAGTCACTCACCGTGACGCCCTCCAGGTCCTGCCCGTAGTCCTGGGACTCAGCGGTGGCCGCCTTGGTGGTCAGCCAGGCATGGAGGAGCAGGGTCTCTCGCTCCAGCTGGTGGAGCTGCAGCTGCTCCTGCAGGCCGTGCCCCCTGCCCTCCGCCCTCCGCAGCAGCTCTGCATGGGCCTCCCGCACCACCTGCAGCTGGGCTAGCACCTTGGGGCTGCAGGAAGAGAGCACAGCCTGGACTGGAGCCCTTCCTCTCTAGCCTCCCAGAGAGGCAGCCTCCTGCCGCCTCTGTAGTGGGCTTCTCTTTGCTCCTTCCTGGCTGGTGTGGCTCCTGCCCACCTTTCTGGGTTCTTCCTGCTCTCCAGGTGTGCCGCTGTCTGCTGCAACCGCTCGATGCGTGGGCTGAATGCTTCCAGGTCTCTCCTGGTGGCCTCTAGTCGCCGCATTAGGGCCTGTGTGGCCTCGGCACTGTGGCCCATGTCCTCACTGTCCAGGACATGGCCCCGCTCGGCCAGCCAGGATCCTGCCTCCAGGAGCTGGGGTGACAAAGTAGAGATCCGTTTTCCCTGGGCACCCTCCAGGGCTCAGAATTTACAGCTGGATTCTCAACCTGGCTGCACATGGCAATCACCTGGGAGCTTTAGTGCTCTCTCGGCCTGGGCCCTGCCCCTCAACTGTCACATCTGGTCCGGAATGCAGCCAGAGCGGCAGTGTTTGGTAAAGGGCCCAGGTGATTTTTTTTTTCCATGCAAAATAGACACTTGATTCCTGATTCATAGGCATAAATTTTGTTTTTGTCAATAAAATAAAACCAAGTTTTAGCAAATACTCCTTGCAGTGTTTCTCCCTTTGAATTATTAGCCTATTCAGTTTTTCTTCCTTCACGATTACATTCACCATTCTGAAGTCATTGAGGTATAATGGTCCAGGGAAGGTTCCAGATGATTCCCATGTAAAGCCCTGGTTGAGAACCACTGGTCTAGAGGGAAGAAAAGCAGAAGCCAACCCAGCCAGCAGCCTGTTTTCTGGGAAACGGGGAAGGAAGCCCTTGGGGGCAGGAGACAACTAAGCAGAGGAGATGAAGACGCCCAGGCCTGGACCCCTGGAGTTACCTTCCGGCCGCACTCGCCCCGGAGTTCCTGGCCCAGGGGCTCATCACTTCCCTCACCTCAGTTAGAAACTGCTGGGCCTCCTGAGCCTCCTGCAGCAGAAGCCGCCTCCGCGCCGCCTCTGCCTGCAGGTGGCCCACGGCCGTCTCCAGCTGCTGCATGCGGGCGGCCACCTCGTGGGCAGCAAAGTGCCTGGCCTGCACCAGCTTATGCCCCGTGCCCAGCACCACCCGGGTCAGAGCCTCATGGCTGCTCATCTCTCTCTCCAGGTTCTGTGGGGTAGGAGGGAGGATGGGGATGCCGCTGACGCTTGGCAGACTCCCACAGTTGTGCTTGAGGCTTCGTGGGACCCCACTAACTTGCCCCCCAAGGATTTCCCTGTC
Organism: Plecturocebus donacophilus; assembly: GCA_004027715.1. NCBI lineage: Eukaryota > Metazoa > Chordata > Mammalia > Primates > Pitheciidae > Plecturocebus > Plecturocebus donacophilus. The sequence continues at coordinate 20,044 of PVKP010001501.1, read as the reverse complement.
CCCATGACCCCCAAAGAACCTGGGGTATGCCAAAAGCCCCCACAGCCAGAGAGTTCCTGGCTAGGCCACAGGGGGTGCCATTTCTTTGGTTGAGGAGCCCCACTCGCCTGGAGGCGAGGCCCTCCCCTCCCCGCATCCTGGGTGGGCCCACACCTGGTGCTGCTCCTGCAGCTGCCGCACAGCACTCAGACTCTGGCCATAGTCCTGGGCAGTGGCCAGGGGCAGCTTCTCCTGCACCCAGGCCATTTCCTCATCGGTGTCCCTGAAGAACTGCAAGAGGAGGCTCCGGGCCTCCAGGGCTGTCCTGCGCTCCTGCAGGGGCTCCTGCAGGCTCTTGACCCTGCAGAGGTGGAGGGTGGAGGGTGGGGGGTGGGGGTGGGACCCAGGGAGGCAGGGACCACAGGTGTCAGTATTAGGGCAACCTGGTCACACAGATCGCCCAACTGTGCCCATCACCATGGGCAAGGGGAAGAAGTGACAAGACATCAGTTAAGAAGCAGGCGTGGGGTCCCTCCAAGAAGGCAGAGAGGAGAAGCTGAGGGCACAGGCCAGTCTACCTCTGGAGCAGCTGCCAGGCCTGCTCTTCCACATCCTGGGCAAGCCAGTGGCCTTCCCTCACCAAGGCCTGGGCCTGGCCCAGCAGCGCCTCAGCCTGCCTGGCCTTCTTGTCCATGGCTGCTTCCAGCTCCGCCTGTGCGCCCAGGAGCTCGCCCACCCCAGGCAAGGCCTGGCCCCCAGTGGGGGCTCTCAGCTCAACCTCCATGGGCTCCAGCCAGCTTGACAGTTCCTCCATGCTCCGCCGCAGACGCTGGGCCTAGGGTAGACAGTGAGGTGCACAGGACGGGAGAGGCCCCGAGCCCGGCCAGCTACCCGGTGACCCGCACAACCTCACCTCACAGGCCTTTTGAAGCTTAGCTGCCTTTTTCTGGAAGTTGGCTTGCAGCTCACCCCAGAGCGCTCCCAGCTCCTGCAGTCGCTCCTGGATGGCCCCCGAGGCTGAGGGGCCCACCTGCAGCAGCCTCTGTCCCTCCTGCAGCCACAACATGAAACACACCTTGTAGACTCAGGACTGCTGGCACCAGGGTACTGTGTGGACTGTGACCACCAGCACCACAGCTGTAGAGTCCTTGCAAGCCAGCTGCATGTTGTTGGGCGAGTTTTTCCCTCTCCAAACCTCATTTTCCTCATCCATATTGTAGAGAAAATAATGGTTATTTTGTTTAAATGAGATAAGCCATATAAAATACTTAGCAGGGTGATTTATATAGAGGGAGCCAGCCTGGGGTCAGGACCTGCCCCTGCAGATGGAAAAGGGAGTGTTTAAAGAGGTGCCATGCCAGGCCTTGGTGAGGGAAGGCCCTCATGCCTGTAGTCCCAGCACTTTGGAAGGCTGAGGCAAGTGGATCACCTGAGCTCAGGAGTTTGATACCAGCCTAGGCAACATGGCGAAACCGTCTCTACCTAAAATACAAAAAAAGTAGCCGGACATAGCGTGCAGGCCTATGATCCCCGCTACTGGGGAGGCTGAGCTGGGAAGATCACTTGAGCCTGGGAGGTGGAGGTTGCAGTGAGCCGAGATCTCGTCACTGCACTCCAGCCTGGCTGACAGAGAGGGACCCTGACTCCAAAAAAGTGGCCACGTTTTGACTCCACCCACAGGACTGCTGGCTATGTCTTGATCACATCAAAATGTTATCTTTAAAATTACTGAAAAGGTGTTATTTTTAGAGATGGTACCCTGGGGAAACAACTGCTTCTCACTACACTTCCACCTACACAACCGCTTAGCCAGATGCCTGCACACAAAAAGTACTGGATAACACTGGCCACCGTCACTGCAGTTCAGCCCAGCTCTGGGGCACCATCCTGTGCTCTGCCTGGAGAGCTGCCCCACAGCCTCCCCCGACAGGGCCTCACCCGCTGCAGCTCCTTCTGTTGGTGCATGCTCACATCCAGCTCGGCCTGGAAATTCTGCTGCTTCCGCAACTGTGCCGCCAGTGTGGCTGGGTCCAGCGAACCCTCCTCCAGGGCCACCAGGTTCTTCTCCCTCAGCCACGCGGCTGCCTGGGCACATGGGGAGGACAGGCCTGATGTCTGCGGCTATCCCATTCCCTGACCTCTGGGATGCTCCAGAGAAAGGGTGGCCTTTCCCTGGGGTGACTCCTCCTTCCCAACCCCCCCAACTGCTGCGAGCACCTCCGTTCCTGGTGAGGCTAACCTCCTGGGAGTCCTGCAGGAAGGCCTGCAGCTGCTGGAGCTCCTCCAGGCGGTGGCGGCGGGTGCTGGCTTGCCTGAAGAGCGCTTCCTTCCTGCCAGAAAGGGAGACTTATGGACCTGGGGCCACCCCCGGGGCCCACTGGGGTACATGGCACACATATGCATGTGTGTGCCTGTCCAGCATAGCTTTCCTTAGGTATAAATATATTTGGAGTCTGGAGTTTCCTTTGGAATAAAGGTACATTGCACTCCTTATCTTTATCTATCTGTTATGGGCTGGATTCTGTACCCCTAATTTTTAAATTTTTTTTAGACAAAGTCTCTGTTGCCCAGGCTAGAACAAAGTGCTGCCATCTTGGCTCACTGCAATCTCCACCTCCTGGGTTCAAGTGATTCTCTTCTGCTGCCTCAGCCTCCTGAGTAGCTGAGACTACAGATACCTGGCACCAGGCCTGGCTAAATTTTGTATTTTTAGTAGAGGTGAGGTTTCCCCATGTTGGCGAGGCTGGTCTCAAACTCCTCACCTCAAATGATCCCCCCACCTCGCCCTCTCAAAGTGCTGGGATTACAGGTGTGAGCCACCGTGCCTGGCCTGTACCCCCAAGTTCTCATGTTGAGGGCCTAACCCCAGAACTGGTTTTAGAGACAGGGTCTTTGAAAGAGGCAGTTAAGAGAAAACAAGGTCCTACGTATGGGTCCTAATCCAATGTGACCTGATGTGTCCTTATGAGAGGACGCTGCTGGGACAGACACAGGCACAGGGGGAAGCCGGCTCTACCAGAACAGGGAGGCCTCCAAGGAAACCCACTGCCGACACCTGGACCGTGGCCCTCCAGCCTCCAGGATTGTGAGAAGAAAAGTGTTTATTCCAGGAGTCCCAGCCTCTGGGCCACAGGCCAGCACCAGTCCTTGGCCTGTTAGGAACCGGCCGAACAGAAGTGAGTGGCGGAGCATGAACGCCTGAGCAACGCCTCCTGTCGGATCCCCCGGCATCACATTCTCATGGGAGCTTGAACCCTGCTGTGAACTGCGCACACAAGGGATCTAGGCTGCCAGCTCCTTATGAGGATCTAATGCCTGATGATCTGAGGGAGAACAGTTTCATCCTGAAACCACCTCCCATCCTCTGGGAAAAACTGTCTTCCACAAAACAGGTCCCTGGTGCCAAAAAGGTTGGGGACTGCTGGTTTATCCACCACACCCAGTCGGTGGTATTTTCGTACAGCTGTCTAAACCACTTTTTTGATCATGCATTGCTATTGGCAATAGTAATAATTGTTTTTGAGATGGAGTCTCGCTCTGTCCCCCGGGCTGGAGTGCAATGGCGAGATCTCAGCCTCTGCAACCTCTGCCTCCCAGGATCAAGCGATTCTGCTGCCTCAGCCTCCTGAGTAGCTGGAACTACACGTGTCCGCCACCATGCCCAGCTAATTTTTGTACTTTTAGTAGAGACAGGATTTTACCAGATTGGCCAGGCTGGTCTTGAATTCCTAACCTCAGGTGATCCACTGGCTTAGCCTCCCAAAGTGCTGGGATTACAGGCGTGAGCCACCACATGCCTGGCAGCAAGAATTTTTAAAACAGGGCCTCCCAATATATATAATATGTAATATCTAACATTTATATAGTATTTAATAATTTATGTATTATATATGTACCTCTACCAATATCAGGTACATTGCCATGTGCACAAAAATAGAAATTGAGATCTATAAAGTAAATAGAAGCTCTAATATCCCTCCCACCTACCCCACCCCTGAGGATCTCTCACACCTGAGGGTCCACACACTCCTCCCCACGCTGGTACGAGTTTAAACCTCACTGCTAAAGGGTGTGGTGGGTGGGGAGAGGCTGGACTGAACAGAAACATGCCCCTGCAGAAGGTCAGAAGCTGGGGGTGGGGTGGTAGTCAGGTGCTGGGGGCAGCGGGGCCTGCCAAGAACCACCTATGGTGACTGGGGGAAGGGGTGGTGACAGAGACCAGCAAAGCAATGTTTGCAGTCTGTTAATTCAAAGACCTCCACAGGTACCCAGGTGCAGTCCACCTGCAAGAACGGAGAGGGGTTGCCCCTGCCACTGCCAGGATAGCAGCACAAGGAGCCTCGGCATTTGTGGGTGCTGGCAGCCGTGCTGGGAAGGGCCAAAGCCCTCACCAGTCTGGGATCTGGCTTTTGACCATATCTGCCTTGATCTAAATGTCTGAGGAGCTGGAGGAAGCAGCCAAACCCAACGGGCTTTTACGGGGAAAACACAGAGCTGGGGTCTCAGGGGCCATCCGGTCACATGTATCTGTGCCTGAACTTCAATTAGATAACCTAAGACTTCTGCCAGCCTGCCTGTGGGGCCAGCACCGTGCTTTCATCCTCATCACAGCACTCAGGGCCGGGATGCAAGGCTCAGCTGCCATGAGGAGGAAATTGCCGAAGTCCCACCATTAGTGGGCAGCACAGGAACGCAGGACTGCGACCCTGGAAGGCCGATGCTTGACCTCTGAGCCCTGCTACCTGCCGTTTCACAAGTCATTTTCCTCTCATCTCCTAGTATAAGCCTCTGTGTAATCTCCCTTTATCTCAACTGAATGTAAAAGGAAGCAGGATTTTCCACCTGGTGTTTGATGTCTGTAACAGAAGACACACTGCAGGATCAGGAGCTCTGGGGACCCCCGGCATCTGACCTCAGTCCTTGGAAAAGGCTGGTGAGGCTAGACCAAGCAGTGGAAGGTGGGAAGGGAAGAACTGGGATGCCAGATGCCTGCACCAGCCCCCTGCCCACAGCAGCCCCCACCCCAGAGCCAGCACTACCTTAGGAGCATGGCCTGGCACCTGCCCAGGGCACTGTGGGCCTCGGGGTGCCCACCCTGCTGCAGGCTGCGGGCCGTGGCCTCCAGAGCGCTGATCTTTCCCGCCTGCGCCTCCAGGTCCCGCTCCAGCATCCTGTGCTTCCACAGAAGAGGCTCCACGGGTGCCGAGGGGTCCTGTGGGAGCGAGGGACCCAACACTGTCCACGGGGCTGCCACTCCCATCCCAGGCTACCTGCCTTGCCACCTAGAGCCATCCTACCAAATGCTCATCCGCAGAGCAGCTGCTCAGCCCAAACACATCCATTACATCGCTCAAGGCTATTTCAAGCTTGAGGACGGTGATTCCCAGCCAGGGGAGGCTTTTGGGATAGGGATCAAGAGCCAGAATCTCTGGGGCCGGCAGAGCTTTTTCACGAAAGGTGAACACTCATTCCTCGGTGCTCCCGGGAGGACTAGGTTAGTTCCCAGTTATCCTCTGATGCCTCCTCCGAGTTACACTTGTCTGCTACAGGGTTGGGGCACTGGTGGGAAAAGTGAACCTTTAGGCATTCGGGAAGTGAGGGGGGCAGGGGTGAGGTGGCAGCAATGGGCCAGGCCCACACAAGCACTCTCGAAGCTCTTTGGTGTTCATGGTGGAGCCTGTCGATAGCTGCACGGGAACTGCTCCAGATGATGGGTAAGTAACTGCCCAGTGACGGATGTTGCCCATGGAGGTGACATGCCCCAGAAGGGGAGGATCCCTGGCCTGGGGAGCTCAGGCAGCACTGGCTGGTTTGACCCCTAATGCTGCTCTTGTAAGTTTCCCCTTCCTGCCCATTCCTGCCGGACACCTACCCACAGAACCTCACTGCCTGGGGTGTCTTCCTTGCTGCAAAGCCAACGTTCCATCTTCTCCAAGGAGCTTAGAAATAGCTGGGAATGGAGGAAAAGGCAAGAGACAGTCGGCAGAGGATCTGGCCACTGCAGGTGGAGTGACCCTTCCAGAGGCACGGGTTGGGGAACCAGGTGCCTGGCAGGCAGGAGTGCTGAGTGGTGGGGGAGTCTCAGTTCAGTAGCCCCTCCAGCCTTAGCCCTGGCCAGGGGCTGTGGGGTCAGGGCAGGCGCTGTCGGGTAGAGGCAAGATATAGGCTGGGGATGGGACTGTGCCTGCCTGTAGCTCCAGGGCCTGCTGCAGCTGCTGCTGGTGTTCCTGCCAGGCCTGTTCCAGGCTGCTCAGCTCCTGTTCTAAGCCAGCTAGGGCCTGGCGAATGTCAGGGGTAGATGGATGCCCTGCTGTGAGTAGCTGCTGCCCAGTGCTTCGGGCCAGGCTGATGCTGTCTGTCCAGGAGTCCAGCTCGGCCTGGAACGGGACTGGGCTCAGATCACTGGGGGCTGGAAGCAGCCCAGCAGGCAGGAGGAGAGGTGGAGAAGCAGCTGAGGTGTGGAAGGCTGGAGGATACCGGCAGGGTGGGACCCTCAGGAGGCCCAAGAGCAAGTGGGGAAGAGAGGAAGGGGAGGGTGGGCCGAGCGGAGAGGAGGGCCCAGGAGAGGCTTGGGCCAGCTGCCCATTCACCTTGTGCTCCTGGTGCTTCTCTAACATGCGTCGGGCTTCCACAGGGCTGCGAGGAGTGGGGCTCACATCCATCTGAGTCCGCAGCCTCTGGGCACTGACCAGCAATTTCTGCAGCATTGCCTGGAGTTTCTGAGCTTGGTGCAAGGCATCCAGCGCCTCCCTCCTGCCCACAGCGCTCATGAGCTAGTCCCAGGCTTCAAGCCCCTCTCCCCCGTGCCCACTGGTGTCTTCTGCCCCTTAATCCCCTCAACCACAGGAGGGCCCACGGGCTGGGAGTTAGTGGGGGGGGACAGTACAGTTATTTGAAAGGGGGAGAAGAAATCCTAGGGGAACACAGGGGCTGAGGGGAAGTACGGGAACTGAAATGCTGTGGGATGGGTCAGCGAGGACAAGACCAGCAGGGTTCATACCGCTTCTGGGCCCCACTCCGGAGCTGCCACCAGCTGTTGGTCATCTCCTGCTGCTTGTGCCTGAGGCCATGGGCTGCCTCGGGGCTTCTCTGGCAGAGGAGGCCCACCTCATGCTCTAGGGACTGTGGGGGAAGCTGGGGTTGAGACTGGGCCAGGGGAGCCCTGGGCTACTCTGGCGTCCCAAAGCCGGTCCTCCCTGCTTCTGCCCAGGGTCCCACTGAGGTGGTGGCCTGGGCGCAGCTCCACACCAGCTGCATACCTCCACCTGGGTCTGAATGGGGTGAATTTCCCGCTCCAGCTCCTCGTGTTTCCGCAGCAGCCTCTGCACACTCTCCAGATCCTTCCCGAAGTCCAGGGCCTGGATCAAGGCATCCTGGGGGAGGGGCACAGCCAGTCGCCTGCTGGGCCTTTGCTTCAGCTCCTTCTTCCTGGCAAAGGGCCCCACCAGGGCCAATGGCTTCTGTGTGCACAGCAAGCACACGGCGTGATTCCCTTCTGGTTGCCTCAGTGGGGCCCAAGCAGGGCCCTGGCTTTGGGGGCCAGAGGTCCCTTCTTCATTTGAGTGGATCATTCAGAGGCGTGACCCTGGGTTTGGAGTCTCCTCTGAGGTAAGCACCTCACATGTGTGCCACTTCCTTGTACAGTCTCATTTGACTCTCATCCCTTGAGGGGTGAGAAAAAAATACAGAGCAAGGATGGGCAGACAGGCCTGTGCCGTCATCTGAGGCAGGAGCCAGCAGAGCAAACAGCCAGGCATGGCCAGCACAGGCAGCACCTGTTTCACACGAGGGCTTCATAGACCAGGTTCTAACTCTGCCTGATTCCTGCCCGTGGTTCCAAACACAGTTCCAGGGCAAACCTCCTGAAGGTTTGGGCTTCCTCAGGGATGGGAGGAAACAGAGAGGATTTTTCTGGCCTCTGGACCTGCCTTGTGTCTGGGGACCAGGTTCCAGGGGGAAAGGAGACAGGGAAGCCCCCACTGAGCTCACAATGGGCACTTCTATGGTCCTGAGTTGATTCCGAGGGCCAGCCCATCAGACGCCCCAAGCGCAGCCCTGGTGGGACCTGCCTCCGAGTAGCCAGCTGAACAGGAGAGGTGGGTGAGGGGCGAGACGCACGGGAGACTCTAGGCAGCACCCCTCCCTGACTGCATTTGCTCACAGCCCCTGCCAGGACCCCTTTCCACCATTTACCTTCTCCCGAATCCTCTCGCTGACACTGTCCAACTCTCGGGACAACGTGTGTATCTCCAGGGCCCCTTCGAGCTGCTGCTGGTACCGGAGCAGGTTGCCGTGGAAAGTTGCCCACCTGGCCGAGGGGTAGTGTTGTCACGTGGAGCCTGAGGGGGCCTTTCCACCCCTCTCCCACCCCCTTGGTTCTCCCCAGCCTGGGACTGGCCTGTTGTTGAGCTGGCTTCGCCGCTGGCAGACGATCTTGACTTCCTCAGGGTCCCGGTTCTTGAGTTGGAGTGACAAGTCACTGATGCTCCTGATGCGGGCATCACCCACTGTGTCCTACAGGGGAGGTGCGGGTGAGGACACTTGGCGGCCCCCACAGAGCCCCTTCTTCCCACCTCTGCAGGCTCTGGGAACATGCCTGTGCCCCAGAGCGTGAGGAGAAGCGTATTTGGGTGGTGGGAGGAACTGTCTCCTGCCTCCTCTACCGTGGGAGGTGCCTGAGGTCACCCCATCCAGGTGAATTGAGCAAGATCAGCCAGGAGCCTGGAGCCCCAGAGCCATCTCTAAGCCCAGGAAACGGAATCCCTGGGTCGGGGACCATGTAGGAGGGGAGAGTGGGCACATGCTAACAGAAACTCTTTTTTGTCTTTGAGACAGAGTCTTACTCTGTTACCCAGGCTGGAGTGTAGTGGTGCAATCTCAGCTCACTGCAACCACCACCTCTCTGATTCTCCTGCCTCAACCTCGTGAATAGCTGGTGCTACAGGTACCCACCACCAAGCCTGGCTAATTTTTTTTTTTAAGTAGAGATGGGGTTTCACCATGTTGGCCAGGCTAGTCCCGAATTACTGACCTCAAGTGATCTGCCCACCTTGGCCTCTCAGAGTTCTGGGATTACAGGCGTGAGCCACTGTGACCGCCCACAGACACTTTTAAAACGGAAATTCAGCTTCTTTGATAAAGAGAAGCAAAGCGAGGCTGTGGAATGGAACCTGAGCTGTGGCTTCCTGGGGTTTGGGTGTCCCTGCCCCAGGACTTGCCTGAGCTGAGGCTGGTGCTGCTTGGACACTGGGCAGGGCTTAAAGGTGCACAGGGAGGGGGTCCGCCGGGGGTCCACCACAGGGTGTGACTGCAGGCCTCCTGTCTATGGCATCTGTGGAGCTTGTTTAAATTTCCACAGCACTTTCCTATGAAGTGCCTCATGGGAGGTAGACAGGGAAGGACATTCCTTTCCTTTTATAGATGCCAGAGCAGAACTCAGAGGCTAATGTGGCTCCTTCGTGGCAGAGCTAGGATTTAAGCCCAGCTCCTTTAAAGTCTAGCTTTCTTCCTACTACAGCATCCGGCACAGCGTCTATGAAATTCTACCATCAGCAAGGGATGTCCTACGTTTAAGCAGTGCTGCCTTTTAAAAAGTTATATACACATATACCGGGGAACAGGATTAGTACATTTAGTCTTTAACACCTGGTTGTGAATACATTTGCCAATATTTTTGCCCTCTATACCACATAAGAGATGTTTGGTGCGTGCGTGCGTGTGTGCGTGTGTGTGTGTGTGTGTGTGTGTGTAAGGTAGCAGGTGTGGGGTGAGGAGGAGACGCTGAGATATGGAAATAGTCACACTGAAGGCGGGTGCCAATTATCCACCACATCCAGGCATATGTCCTATCTTTTTAAGATTTTTGAAATAATTATAGACACACAGCAAATTGTAAAACTCACACAGAGAGGTCCACATGCCCTTCCCCCAGCTTCCCTTACAGTAGATCCTATTCAACATTACAACCAGGAAGCGGATGGACTATCGACTGGACCAGATTTCATTCCAATTGTATGAGTTTTTCAAGTATGCATCTGTGCGTGGCAGGGGGCACAGGTCTATGCAGGTTTATCACAGCTAGAGATCCACATACCTGCCACCACACACACACGCTCTCCTACCTCCGAGATGGGTGCTACCCCCATTCCAAAGAAGAAGGAGAGAAGGTGAGATGAGGGATCCTGCCCCATGGAAGGAGGAGGTGTGGAGTGCATGCCCTTTCCCTGCTCTCAACTGGATTTACAGTGAGGGATGCGTGGCCAACCTCTACCCCAGCAGGACCCCCTCACCCCAGCCGAAGCTCCTCGGAACTCGTGGAGCCGCCTTCGGAGCTGCAGGCAGTGCTCAAGGTCCTGGCCCAGGTCGCCAACACTCACCATCACCTCCTGTGAAGGCCCAGGGTGCGCTGTGAGCGCCGGCCCACGCCCCTGGCACCCACTGCTGGGGCTCCCTCAAGGGAGGGCTCCTCCCCCCATCTCTCAGCCCAGGACCAGCTGGGGCTACACCTTCTCCTGGATCCAGGCCTCTGCAAGGTCCACTCTCTGCAGGAACTCCAGGAACTTCTGCCTGTCCTCCAGCTTCTGGCCTCTGAGGGCCACAGCCTGCCTGAGGTCCTCCCACTGCTTTTGCAGCCCCTGCAGCCGCTGGGAGACTTCTCCCGCTTGAGGGTGGCTCTGTGCCAGGAGATCCTCGCCCTTCTGGAGGGAGAGAGGGGACACAGGACCTTGCCTGCTGCCCTTCCTAAGACCTCATCCCTGGGCTACACTTTGGGGCAGGCATGGAGCTGAGGGCCCGGTTGTCACCTTGGCAACAGAGATCAAGACCTCCTCATGGGCCCGGATTTCAGCCTCAAAGGCCTGGTGTTTCAGCAGGGGCTTCAGCTTCTCTCTCAGGTCCTGAGGAGGGATTGGCTCCTTCAGCCGCTGGGCCTGCACTTGGATCCAGTCCTCCGCCTGGTAGGGGTGGGGGTGGGGCATGAACACCACATGCTCCGCAGTGGCGGCCCCAGATACCTAGGAGGCTGGCTTCTGGGGTGGGGTGGACCGCGCCTGGTAAATGAGCGCTCAAGGTTCCAGCTGGGGAAGACGTGCTGCAGGAAGCAGCCCAGATCTCGTTGTGGAGATGTGGCCCCTACTTCTGGGAACCTCCACTGCTCTGCTCCCTTCCCCTCCTCTCTTTGCCCTGGCCCTGCTAGCGCTCTGGACGCTGGTGGGGTCTCCACACAAACCAGCTTAGATCTCATGTTCTGGCCTCCAGCACAGCCTCTGGGAAGCCATCCAGTCCCAGCACCTGTTTCTGCATCACAGTGTCGCGGTGCAAAGGCCAGCTGAAGCTGTCAAGGGTGGTCCCCGTGGAAGGCCTGGGGCTGGGGGTGCCCTCTAACCTGGGTTGCGGCCTGGGTGAAGCCCGCCATCAGCAGCGAGGCACGCAGGGCGTGTCCCCGGCTCTCCGCCAGCTCCTTCACTCTGGACCGGTGCTGCAGCACAGCGGGAAGCGGGTCCTGCCCCCGGGGGCCGCGGAGCGCCTTCAGCCGCTCACGCAGGGCTGCCTCCTGTGGGGCAGGGGCACAGCTGCTGCTCTCCCACCTTGGGCTGCTGCAGGGCCTGGTCCAGAGGGTTCACAGTCCTTTCTTTGGGGGCCCCGGAGCCCTTGCCTCAGCCCCGCATGGCTGAGGGCTGTCTGAGCCTCCCAGCTACAGGCCAGACCCGGCTGCTCCCCAAGGACCACATGGTGTGGATGGAGCGGAATAACCCCTCTGGGTCCCTGCAGCATGGCCCGTCTCTCCCTGGGCCCTCTTCTTGAGTCACACATACAACTTGCTCAGTTAACGCCAACCAGGCCCCCAGCCTCGCAGGCTCCTCAGCATTGCCTCCAGGAATGCACCAAGTGCCCTGTGACCCCCTTCAGGACTCTCTCCCAACCCTCACACTCTGACCATGCCCAGGCCTCCGGAGTTCATTACCTTCTTGTCCTGGGCAGTCAGAACCTTCAGGAAGACCTTGTGCTTGCGAATCAGCTGCTCTACCTCTTCCACTGAGCTCCCCAAGGGACTGGTTTTCAGGGAAACCTGGATTCACAGAAAACTCAAAAAGGCCACCTCGCCTTCCAGCCCGCCTGCCCCTCCAGCTGCAGCCTGTGCTCAGCTGGGCCCATGGGCACTCTGGGCATAGCAAGGCCTTGGGAGTGCCCACTGAGCTCGGGCATAGAGCTGTGTGAACACTGGGAGCCCAGGTTGGGAGGTGATGATGCCTCAATCTGTGCACCACGTGGGGAGCGTGACCAGCCTCTGGCCAACTTCCTGGGGGCTCAGTCTGGGGTAGGGACTGAGGGTGTCGGTGGAGGCACAGGGGCCTCGGCACTCCACCCTGGCCACCCGAGGACTTGTGCACAGCTGCCCCGTATTAGAGAAAAAGCCAGAGAGGCAGAAGGAAAGGACTGAGCAGAGAGAGGCATGGAGAGGAGGAGCAGGAGGCTGTGCGGAGGGTGAGGGTGATACGGCGGGGACCTGCCTCCTGGGCCCTAAGGATCTCCTCCAGGTGGCTGCACTCTCTGAGGAACAGCTGCTCCTGCTGCTCGGCCTGTAGCCTCTCTTGCTTCCGTGCCCAGCCCTGGAACACCTGGTCTCGCTGGTCCTGCAGGGCTCGAAGCCCTTCCTGGACCTGGGGAGGGACACATGAGGAGCCTCAGCTGGGGAGGGTGGTGAGGGTGAGGTGAGGGCTGCATTCTGAGGGAGGCCCCTGAGGAAGCCAGTATGGCACAGGATGGGGCACCAGGTGGCCAGGCACAGGCCAGGTCAGCTAGGGTAGGTGGGAGCACCCGGAGAGAGGGCCCACCTCCTTGGCGGGTGTCCCTGCAGCCAGGAGTGCCTGCTGACCCAGCTGAGTGGCGCGCTGCCACAGCTTCTCCCGGGCCTCCAGCTCCGCCCGGAGCCACTGGTGGGCACTGAGCTTCAGGGGGGCACTGCTGGGCTCTGGCGAGCTCTCCTCCACCTGCAGGTCCTGCCGCACGCGGGCTGCCCAGGAGGTGTAGTCACGCACCTGATCCCAGGGACACAGAGGGAGAGCCGGGTGAGGGCTAGGCTGGGCGGCTGGACACCAGGCGCTGAGGCAACTGCAGCCCACCGAGTCCACTCACAACCCGAGCTGACCTGGTCAGGGCCTTGGGTGAGGCAAGCGTGGCCCTTTGTTACCTGGTTTCGCTGTTCTCATCCAACCCGATCCTCCCAGGGCCACCCTTTGCTCCTGCTGCCCCTGTTGCTTAGAAGCTCCGCCTCCTGCCTTCTCGCCTCTACAGTGCTCACCTGGATGAGGCCACGAGGAAGCGAGCAGATTGGCAGCTGGCAGGATCAGCCCCATCAAGACTGCTTGATGGGGACAGAAAGCTCACCTGCTGATCAAGGGCCAAGGCTGCCTTTGCCTGGTGAAGCCTTCCCTGGTATTTGACATCTCACTGCTCTCCTTGTTCTCTGAATTACTAATTTAACCCTTACAGACTGCCTTCAGCTGAATTGTGTACCACCACACAAGATTGGAGCTGGAGGGACTTTAGGGCCTTGTCCAAATACCTCATTGCATAGACGAAGGAAGGGTAAATGGCACAGAGTCTTGTAAACTCTAAGTGCTTGACAAACCCAGGGTTAGTGCCTTGCTCAAGCTCACACTGCCAGCAAGCAGCACAGTTGGGTCCCTAAACTCAAGCCTTTTTGCAGTGTCATACTTTGGGCCCTCTGGTCTGCCTGGACCCAGGACATGGGGATACCTGGGACAGCCCATGGCCAGTGCCCACTGTCCCAGTCTGATTCTCTGGGTGTTGGGTTCATCTCCCCAGGAAGAAGGCCTCCACGAGGGCCGCAGTTCCACTTTCCATAGCTTCTGTATTATCCTCCTCTATGTTGAGTAGGTGCTGGCTGATCCCGAGGTCACTGTCTAACATCTGGGTCTCCAGTGATAAGCTTTCCTGGGCTGTTCTTCCTCCCATCCCTGGTTGGGACCCTGCATGACTGCCCTGCCACTCACCTTGCTGGCACCGACCCAAACCCTAAGGTGTCACTGCTACGCCCATGTGCTCAGCTCCTGACCAGCCAGGCTGACCTCCAGAGTGCTTGTGCTCTCCCGCCCGAGTCCATGCTTGTTCTCCATCCGGAGCTGCAGGACCTCATGCGTACATGCCCACAGGTAGTGCAGCACACACATGCCTCCCGAGGGGCAGAAGCCCTCACCGCTGAGCGGAAGCGGGCCAGGAGGCGTGCACGCTCCAGCTGGGCCCTGCGCTGCTTCATGCGTCGCTGCAGCACTGCCCACGCCTGCGTCACAGCTTGCTGCCTCTGCTGCACCGCATGGGTCTGAGGCCCCGGACACAGCTTCTGCACCCTGCTTGCGGTCTCCAGCAGCTCCTGCAGCTATGGGAGGGGCAGGGAACATGGCGGGGAGGGTTGTGTTCTCCTGACTATCCCACAGATGTATCCCTTGCCTGGCAGCTCCAGCCCCCTTGGGCCACATCCTGCTGTGCACAGTAGGCCCAGGGGAGGCCCTGAGGGACAGTGGAAAATCTAGAGGAACAGGAGGGCCACCCTGAGGGGACGGCAGGGGCCTGGGTGGGAGAGGCAACCAGCTGGGCTCACCTGCCGCTCTGTGCCCACAAGTTCTCGCTCCAGCCCCTGGTGGCTCCTAAGTTGGGCCTCCAGCCCACGCAGGTCCCGCGCCACTTTGTTGGGGAGGCTCATGGCTTTCTCCTGAGGAGGGGAGAAAGCCAAGAAGCTCAGGGATGGAGGTCGGACACAGCCCGGGGCATATCCACTTGTAGAAAGAATCCCTTCCTCCCCTCCGGCTCACACCTGGACCTGGGTGAGGACTTCCAAGAGATCTCTGTGAATTCTGAGGGCAGTCTCGGCATCTCGGAGCAGGCGGCCTCGGGCCTGGGTCAGCTCCCACAGCTCCGACCAGGCAGCCCTGCCCGTGGTGTGTGGGAGGCCAGCAGGGGTCAGTTGCTGGGCCACCTCATTCCTCCCTCTCGCTGGGGGTCAGCCCCCTCCTCTCGGGGTTGTATCAGGACTTGCCCAAAGCTCCCCCTTCTTAAAACCTCTCTTGCCTGTGGCCCTGCCTACACACCTTCTTCCTGGGAGCCTGTCTTCTAGCTTTACCATTAATTCAGTGCTTTGCTAATGTAATGCTTGGCACGGAATGGTATCTGTGCTCTGTGATATCTTTACATCTTGTGCTTTGATTCATAGTATGCTACCCAGATTGTGATTACAAATGCTTTGTGGGCAGAGGCCACATGTCTGTTCCTTGCTCACTCTGCAAATTTGCTGAGCTCCTAAGGCTTCTGCTAAGGCTCATGAGCAAGTCATGACCTTGCCTCAAAGCTCACAGGCTGGGATTGAATCCCAATCAACCAAGTGGATTACTAGGAGTGAGACGAGGCATGGGCTGTCCTGAGTGAGCACAGGAGCTGGGGCAGCTCGGGAAGGCCCTGACGCCCGGCCCCATCGTCTTCCCACAGCTCCTGCTCTGAGTCCCGGGAGCAGGGCTCTCTGACTTGCACACGCAGCCTCACTTCCCTTCGCAGACCAGAGCCTGTGGTGGGCTCAGCTTCTCTGAGCAAGGCCCCTCTGCGGAGCACTGTGGGCAGCTGGGACAGTGCGACTCTCACAGCATGCCATCCTCTCTTACCATCACTCCAGGCCCTGCCTGCCCAGCTCCCTCCCCGACACCCTGGGCTGGCCTGGCCCCCTGGGCACTCACTGCAGATCCTGCTGCCTCTGACGGGCCGTGAGGCCGGCGCCGTGCCCACGTTCCAGCAGGCTCTCTGCCAGCAGCCTGCAGGCTGCCACCCGCTGGCCGCCCATCTCCACTTGGCGCTGAAACTTTGCAAACTTGGTGCAGAGGTGCTGCGAAGGAGGGGTGGGTGAGCGGGTGGCCTCTGGTTGGTTAGGCGGCTAGCAGCCTGAGAATCGAGGCACCTCAGTGCCCAACTGGGGGATGTGGCCTTGGACGGATGGCTTCTGCCCGCTCCACTCAGGAGGCCCCCACCTCAGCTAGGGCTCACCGCTCTGCCGCCACCTTCTCCCTCAGCCCACCAAGGGCAGCCTCCCCACCCCACAGGCTCTGCCCCAGAGCGCCCTCCTTGCCCCCAGCCCTCCTTCTTACCAGGGTGTGCTCGGGGTCCTCCCCCAGACTCTCCCAGCCTTTGGCTGCCTGCTTCTGGCTGCCCAGCCAGCTCTGCAGGTCCTTGGCCTCCCTCAGGAACTCGTGCAGCCTCAGGGTCCCCTCTAGCTCCTGGTCCCTGTGGTGACAGCCCGAGGTTCCCCGGAAGTGAGTGGCCCATCCCCTAGGGGCCAGCCGGACCAGCAAGAGGGGCCGACCTGAAGAATGGGGTTACTCATGGTCTCTGTCCCAGCCTGCATCTCAGGACTCAGGGAGAAGTAGACACAGAAAGGCGAGTGTAGGGGCAGAGGAGGGCGGGGACGTCCAGAGATGGACAGCGGGGTGTTGTGGGCCTCACTGAAGGCTTTATGGAAAGAGATGAGCAACACACCCCCTCCCAACGCATCTCTGCAGCTGGGGGTCATGGGTTCCGCTTGACTTAGGGCCATGGTGTGGGAACACTCAGCTGTGGCTGGGCCCCTGTACCCAATGCTGAGGGGTACAGTGCCCTCACCGTGTGGCTGCCAACTCCTGCAGTGCCTGTAGCTGCTCCCGGAGCCTCTCCTGCACCACACGCTGCTGCTCAGGGGCTTCAGGGCCAGTGAGGGTTTGGGCCCTCTGGTCAAGCTCCTCCATAGACCTCCAGTGAACGGCTAGTTCCTCCTGTAGGGCCTGTGATGCACAAGGACCCACACCAGGCTCAGCCTGGGTGACTCATCCACCCTTCTGTCTGCTGGGTCGACACCCATGCGGTCACCATTCCTCATCCATTCACCCACCCCTCACAGACCCATCTATCTACTTCAGCTCGTGCACCCGCCCAGCTGGCATCCATCTACCCGTGACTGATGGAGTCAGCACTTACTGTTCCATAAAATGAACACCTGGTCTGTGCCCACCGAGGGCTCATTGTTTAGCAGGGAAAGGTGGGCGCTGGCTAATCTGGGCCAAGGAAGGGAGGGCCCAGGAGGGACTAGACTGGACCCCATCATCCATGTGTGAGAGAGACGCAGAGTTGAGCAAGCGGTCCAGTATAGCCGGGCACGGGTGCTCTGCGAGGCCAAGGCCGTGGCCTTTAGGACGAGCTCTCTGAAGCTCCTGCCTCGGAGCACATGTGAACTGGGGCCATGCGGAAAACATGGCGAGAAAGGAGGACACCTCAGTGACAGCAGGAACCAGGGCTGCTGTGGGGTCCAGGTTTTGGAGCATGTGTGGTTTTGGGAGTCCGAATTCAGGAGTGAGGAAGGGACTTCCAGACCTCCCTCCCTTCAGCCAGGGATGATTGTGGGAGGAGGTTGGCTTCGGGAAGGGCATTTGGTTAACTCAAAGGATGACAGGCCGAGCCTGGGAGGGAGACACCTGTGGGAGATGTGGGGCAGGCTGGGCAGGTGACCCTGGCAGAGGAGAAAAGTACCAGGGGTGGGGTAGAGAGGAAGCAAGAGGAGCAGAGAAACCCCAAGGCCACAGGGACAGGCAAGACTCGCTAGAGGAAGGGAGAAAGGTGTGGACCGCAGTGCCCGGGCCGCTGTGGAAGGGGGGCTGCCATGGAAGGAGGGGCGCTGTGGGATCTGGGTGGCAGTGGGATGGGGCTGTCTGTGTCTCCAGGAAGCAAGAGCAGGGCTCCGTGCCTCTGGAGAGGGAGAGTAACAGCCGCCTCCCCGCAGTCCATCATCACCCAAGCCACACTGGTGGAAGGCTCAGGACATGCTACCTGGTGCTTCTTAATGAGCCCAATGGTGGCTGCCTCGTCTCTGCCATAGTCCCGACTGCTGACCAGGGGCCGCTTCTCCTCCACCCAGTCCTCCAGCTCTGATGCATCCAGAAAGTACTGCCAAGAGTGGGCCCAGCTCACCTGGAGGGTCTCAGGCAGGACCCTCCGTCAGTCCTGGGGACATCCTGCCCTGCTCTCCAGCATCCTGCACAAAGGGGCTTCTGTGCCCATAGGGGGCCCATCAGCTCCCAGCGCAGAGCCCTCACCACTGACCCACCTCTGAGCATCCCACTCTGACTGCCCCTCAAGGAGCCCCGACTTCCGCCTCTTCCCCCAACTCCGCCTCTCTGCATCCTACCTGCTGGAAAGCGACCGCCTGCTGCAGACACTGGGCCCGTGCCTCACACGCCCTCTCCAGCTCTGCCCAGGGGCCTTCCAGCTCCTGGCACTTCTCCACGATGCGCGAGGCTTGGGGGTGCCCTGAGGCCACCAGGCTCCGTCCGGAACTCAGCACCCGCTGCACCTGCCCCTGGTGAGCTCTCACTTCTGCCTGGATCACCTGCCACAGAGCAGCTTGAGAGGCCGCTGCTCTTCACCAAGCAGAGTCCCAGCAGAGCCACGGATGCGGCTCCAGGCTCCAGTCATGGCAAGACCCCCAGGGTCAAAATAACTGGGGCGGAGATTTGGAAATTGGTATATCCAGGGGGAAGGGCTTAGAGGTTATGATGCCTGCGTAGGGGCAGAGGGTTTCTGAGGTCTGCGAAGAGGACGTCTGGAGTCCTGTAGGAAGAAGGGGGCTGTTACCTTGTGCTTGCGGAGAAGGCTCCGGACACCATCCAAGCCCTCGGCAGAGCGGGTAGGGCTGCCATGGGGCATGTGCTCGGCCACCCATGAGAGCTCCGTGTTGCTCAGGTGGCAGAACTGGTGCAGCTCCAGGGAGGCCTGCAGCTGCGAGCCCCGGATGGCCAGCTGCCCCTGCAGGAACTCCAGCCTGGGAGCAGAGGAACACATGGGAAAGGCTGGGAACAGGGTGAGGACAAGGCTCCTGGTTCTTCCTTGGCCCAGCCAGGGACCCGTAGAGACCAAGACCAGGGAACAGAACAAAGTCCCATCTGACAAGGGCAGGCTGAGGAAGGGCACCCAGGCCCACTTCGTGGCCTAGGTGACTCGCCTGACCACACTGTGGGGGTCCTGAGGATGCACGACAGGGTCTCCCACCCTCGCATCCCGGGAATGACTCTATTCATAAGGGAGGCAGTCTGGACGCCACGGACCTGTAGGTGCCAACTTGCAGAACCTTAAATTCCCCCCGGGGGAGTGACACACAGGTGGGTGGGAGGACAGGCTCACCTCCGGAGGTGCTTCTGGGTCTCTTCCAGGATGGCTGGGGAAGTGGCCACGCTGTGTGCCTGGGAGGCGAGGGCAGTGATCTTGCTGGCCAGGGCCTGGCCCTCACTCTCCAGCTGGTGGTGCCGTCTCTGCAGCCTCTGGCTGGAGCGCAGGTCCTGCCCCGTTTCTGAGCTCTGCAGGGCCCCTTCCAGCTGCTCAAGCTGCTCTTTTGCATCCTGGGGAGGGGTGCAGGGAGCTGCCTTAGGCTTTCCGTGGACAGCACAGCAGGTGGCCTTCCCGGGCTCTGGGACTATAGGACTTGTAGCACGAGATTCATCAGTGACCTATTAGGGACCTCTGTCTCCACCACTGTCAACTCCCACCCAGAAGGGCCCAATCTTCTCATTTCCTCACGCTTCTTCCTTCCTGGGAACTCAAGCTGTGCTGACCACATGCTGGGCACAGGAGCAAATCCTGTATTGGCTGACTGCGGGGAGGCCACGCTCAGCTGGTCCCAGGCCAGAGGCCTCCAGAGGCTGCAGAGCCCGGGTCAGCAGAGCCCGCAGACTTCCTGGCCCCTTTCTGTCCAGCCCGGCCCGGCCTCTGTCCCCGTCTTGTGCCCTGCATCTCTCCCCAGTGGACCTGCAGCTGCCTCAGGAGCTGCTCCTGCTGTCCAGCCAGCCGGAGCTCATCCCCACGCTTGGCCATCTTGCGGTTCAGTGCTTCCCACTTGCTCCTCAGGCCTTGAAGCCTGGTCTGTATGTCCTCATGGCCACGGGGCCTCCTACTCAACAGCTCTCTCCCAGCCTGGAGTGGAGACAAAGGCCAGGGAGTTTGGTTGAGCTGCTGGTACCACCAGTGGCCACAGCAGGCTGGAACT